>JZKD02S1506068.1:136255-177662 GCA_000966675.3 Picea glauca
ACTCCCATTGATCATCCTTATGATTTCTATGACTCCTAAATCCTTTAGCTATATAGCTCACCCATCTGTAATAGTTTTTACTTCATAAGGTCCTAACCAATGCATTCTGAGTTTCCCTGGATGTTGAAGGGATTTATTTTCATACATCAAAACTAAGTCTCCTTCCTTAAAATTGTTCCTCTTGATATGTCTTTCATGCCAAGATTTGTCCCTTTCTTTATGGACTTCTTGGTGAAACCCTGCTAGAATCCTATCTTCCTCCATAATTATTAGTTGATTTAACCTCTCCTATACTGCGCCTTGTTCTGTCATGTTTGTAATCGTTGCTACGCGTGGACTAGGTACCAAAAATTCCAGTGGCACCACTGCTTCTTGTCCATAAACCAATCTGAATGGCATTTTTCCTATCAATTTCTTGCATGTGGTCCTGTATGCCTACAATACTGTTGGTATCTTTAGGTCCCAATCATCCATATTAACGTTGCAGATTTTTGTCAATGCATTTTTAAGGATCTAGTTAAAGGCTTCCACTGTTCCATTTGCTTGAGGATGATATGGTGTACTCTTTTAATGTTGAAATTCAAATTCCTCAGTCATAGACTTAATAGTATTGTTAATAAAGTGAGTGCCTTGGTCACTCATCAAAATCCTTGGGCAACCAAATCTAGTGATCACTTGCTCAAACAGGAAGTGTGTTGTTGTCTCTGAACTGCAATCTTTTACTGGTGCTGCTTCTTCCCATCTTGTCAGGTATTCTGTCGCAGTGATGATGTACCTCGTTCCTAAACTTTTTGCTGGTGGGTTAATTGGTCCCACAAAATCTATTTCCCATTTGTCAAATACCTGCAAAGTTACTTGTGGTCGCAAGGGCATATCATCCCTTCTATTTGGTTTACCAACCCTCTAACATACATCGCATTTCTGAAAATAATCCTTTGAGTCTCTGTGAACAGTCGGCCACCATAGTACTACGCGTGATACCTTCTACGCGGTAGCTTTTCCTACATAATGTTCTTCTAATATTCCCTCATGGGATTTTGATAAAATCCTTGGTATTTCATGTTCTAGCACACATCTTCTCAAGATGTTATCTACATTCATTTTGTATAAGTGTCCTGCAATCAACTGATAGTCCGCAGCCTGGAATACCAGGTTTTTCTTCTGCATGGTGTTGTATTCCTGTGGCGCAGTCGCTGTACTCAAGTACTGGATGATGTCTGCAAAGTATTCATCAACTATCTGGACTGAAAAAAACTATCCGTTCAGAAATGTATCCTCTAGATTTGTAGGTTCCTCCCCATTCATTATCCTTGACAGGTGATCAGGTCCTGCGTTAAATTTTCCTGGTTTGAATATCACTTCAAAGTCAAATTCTTGAAACAACAATAGCCATCGACAAATTATCCCCCCCAACACTAGCTTGTTGACGAGGAATTTGAGCACTGAATGGTCTGTGAACATCTTGAAATGTTTTCCCAGTAAGTAATGTCTAAACTTCTGAAGCACGTATACCATAAATAAGCCTTCCCTCTTTGTGGTATTGTAGTTCTGCTCCAATTGTGATAGTTTTCTGCTAGAAAATGCAATCAGATGGTCCAATTATCTTTCTCTTGGCTATGCCAGAATAGATCCAAGTGCTATGGATGATGCATCTACATGTACATGGAATATATTTTCCCAATCGGGGAATACCAATATTGGTGTGGTTACCATCTTCTCTTTCATGGTGTCCAATTCGTGTTGACATTCCCCATTCCACTGAAAATTGGTGTCTTTCCTTAGCAATTTCTCCATTGGTGTAGTGATTTGGGCATACCCATTTATAAATTTCCTATAGTATCCTGTGTGTCCCAATGTCACTCTCAATTGACAGACTATTTTTTGTGGTGGCAGGTTAACAATTATTGCAATCTTGGAAGGATCTACTAGAAAACCTTGCTTGCATACTATATGGCCTAATAGTATCCCAAAAGGTGTTCTGAAGATGCACTTCTTGATATTTAATGAAATCTTTCATTGCCTTCATCTTTCTAACATTAGTCGCAATACCTCTACATGGTCTTTCAACAGACTATAGACTGTCTAATCGTCCAGATATACTTCTAGAAATTTGTGGATAAATTCTTTAAATGCAGCTATGACTACTCTGGAGAATATTGTTGGTGCATTCTTCAGTCCAAATGACATGATTCTGTACTGGTAATATCCCCATTCTATAGAAAAAGTGGTCTTGTATCTGTCTTCTGGTGCTATCTAGATCTGATGGTATCCTGAGAATCCATCGGTGAATGAATAAGCTTCTTGTCCACCTACGTTCTCCAACACCTCATTTGTGAAAGGCATAGGGAACGGGTCATGTAGGCATGCATCATTCAACTTCCTCAAGTCGACACATATTATTATCCCCCCTTGTTTCTTCTCCTGAACTACCATCGGGCTTATCCATTCTGATTCTTCTACAGGTTCTATGATTCCAGCCTCCAACATCCTATCAATCTCAGCTTTGACTTTTTGCTTATATATCGGGTTTAATATGTATGGTTGTTGTCTGATCGATCTTGCCTCGACTTTGAGTGGTATATTCATTTCACCTAGCTCTCCAACTATGCCCTTCATTTCTGTGAACGTTGTTGGGAACATGTCGTTGTACTCGCGCAATAACTTTGTTATGATTTCCATTGTTTTCTCATCCCAGTAGCCTCCAATGCTAGCCATTTTGGGATTCTCAACTATACCAATGTTGATTTTCTTCACCTTGATCGGTGCAACAATTACTTCTGATTCCAAAGGTGGACCTTCCACTTCTCTTTCGCCTTCAACTTCCTCAATCTGAATATCATGTAGGTCATCTTCATTTGGTGCTTCTTCCTGCACATGGTAGCGTGACAGTAGTTCTTTCATTATCTGTTTGTTATGCTATTGTTATTCTGTTATAAGTTCAACTTCTGGTTCCTTAATGAATATCAACCCTCTGATTTGCTTAAGTGATGCATCTATGTTGGGTTTCTCATGCTCAAATGAGAAAGTGACTGTAAAGTTCTACTATAGTACGGTCCAACTCGTAGTTCCTTTGCGTAGTTCCTAATCTGCATACCAGTTCGCTGGAATGCCTTCTAATGTGTGAACAAAGTGATGAGGCCATTACTCCAATGGCATCATCCTCCATAGTGTTTTTCACTTCTCCAAGTGCTCTGTTGGTGTCCCTTGTCCATCATATTTTTGCAATTGGTTGCTTCCCTATTCTGCGCCAAACCTGATGCGCAGTAATCACTTACATTGGTACCAGTCCTTGACTATTTCTTTGTGTGCACCCCACCATCTTGCAGGTGTTTCCTTGAGTTCTATATCCATGTCTAAGAATCTTTGATTTTCTAACACTTCATCTTCGTACTGTGTTAAGAATACATCTAAGTTAATTACCCCATGGAAGCTGGGAGGTTCCTGTATATCTGTACTTACCTGTTATCAAATTAAGTTTTCACGGGTCTTTTATCCCTTAGGTTTTTAATTTTTATCCTTTAGTCTTTAGGTTTGCTTTATTTTTCTCTTTTTGATTTTCTTAGGTTAGTCTAAACAAATAAAGACTTGGGTTTTGCCTCATTTTTAAGCCCATACATATGATTTTAGCCTAGGTTCATTTTATGGTTCATGTCTTTGACTCACCTTTTGACTTGACACCAAGCATTATCAACCCCATGATCCTAACAACTTGACAAGTCAGTCCAACCACTCATGTTCTTTATACTTTTCTTTCTCTCATTTTTTAAAATAAATCCATCAGACAAGTCTATTATTAACTCAAAGTGAGTTGGAGGAAAATACTTGAGAGAGCAACCATTAGCCACTGTCAATTCTCATAGATCTTTGCCTATGTTTGGTTCCTTTACCCCTCATTGAATCAAAACCTTTGATCCCCTGTTTATATCCATGGAGACACCTCAAAGGAAGAAGTCTCACAAGGGAGGGAGTGTGGTCAGGACTGAACCTTCTGACATGCACCTGTTTGATGTTGAGACAATGTTCAGGGAGGTTTTCCAAAGGGTTGGCTACCTCTCTTTTTGTCAAAACATGTAGAGGGGACACACTGAAGTAACAATTCAGTTTGCATTTCACTTTGATGGAATTAAGACCAAGGTGGGAAACCTTGAGTTTGAGTTATCTGAGGCCTCTATTGCAGCAACCACTAAGATACCTAATACTAGTGAGAGGTGTTCCAAATCCATGATCCTCAATGCTTCCTTTTCCAAGGACTTCCTCAAACTAGACTATCAGAAAGACAATTTGTCTAAGGGAGTTCCTAAGAGCCACCTAGTTAAAGGCTTTGATAAAATGTTGAAGATGATCTAGAGATATTTTACATGTGAGGGAAGATTTAACATGATATACCAGTATCATATAAGACTCTTGTTGCATTTCACTGGTAAGGATTCAATGAATATAGATTTTTATCTATTGAGGAGTATGGGAGAGATGTTTGATAGATTCCAAGCCAAGTCCAAGGCTGTGGACATGTTGGCAACCATTTCACATTTTTATTCTATCTTTATAAGCTGCCTACACAAGTGTTTTGGAACCCTTGATTCTCATCGCAATCTTTTGAATAAAACAACATGATTATTTTGCGCATTCGCACACCTGCCTTTTGTTTTTGTTTTCACGACTGTAAGCGTGAAAACCTTGAATTCGAAGTCATGTTGATGGAACTAAAATCGTCATTGGATTATTATAGTTACTCTTGTCTATGTGTTCATCTCACTTCTAATTCAATGATGGTCACACAGTTGGCAAGACACCAAAACCTTTACCCACCTGGCATTTTTTTGTTGTTAATATGACTTCATTTTTATAAGATTGTGATGGTATTCTAATGATTGTGATTGAGTCCTTGATACAATGGTGGTTTGATGTTCTATTGTCTTTCATCAAAATCCTTGGTGTAATGGTTTGTTGAGAATGCAATAACATTGTGATTAGACCCTTGGACCAATGGTTTCATACAACGCATAATTTTTATGGTCAAATCTTTGGTGCTAAATTCGAAATATTGTTTTAAATCATGCAAACACTATTGCTTGTGCAAATATTTGGGTCGACTTATCATAGTTTTCAATAGTTGTTTGATTTGCATTGCTTTTAACACACACCACTAGTGATTTGAATCACCATAGCGCCATCGATTGTACATTCCGATATGAATGTTTTGCATGGGATTGTTTTGTTCCACCACCCTCGCACACTTAGGCATTAATGCCTGCCTTGTATCTTGGGTTACCTCTGTTGGTTTTGGGGAAGCCTGTGAGCTTGCGGTCCTGCGTATACCCTGTCCAAACCCCTGTCCGTTTACCCTCCTCACTGTGTCCTCTCTCCTATGGCACCTGTGGTGCGCATAGAACCTAATGGCATCCAAACGCTCCTGCTATTTGACAATGCTCGTGAAGACCTGGAGAATAGTGGTTGGCTAGTTTTTATCCAAAAATTTCAGGGTTTCAACCTTACGGTTGCCCAACAGTTCTCCCTCACGTTCGACGGATGCAGGGCTAAGGTTGGGGATATCCAACTTGAGCTAAATGAAGAATTCCTCAGCTCAGCTACAAGCTTACCAGCTAAAGGGCAGAGGTGGTTTAAGAATTCAAAAGTGGACAAGGTGTCGTGGCCACTCCTATTCACATCAAGGAAAATCGTTACTTGTGATAGAGGTATGCTTGTCACTGCCCTTAAGACCAGATGGCATGATCTATTGGCCATTGTTAAGCAATTCGTAACTTGCGAAGGTCGTTATGGTTTGGTGTTTCTTTATCATCTCAGGTTTCTTATGAATTTTATAGACTACCCTCTGAATATGCCTCACTACCTCCTACGCGGCCTGTATAAAATGTCCAAATGATTTAAGCAGGAGAAGGATGATAGCAACCTTTTCCATCACTGCTTGATCAAAATAATTATTCTCCATCATTTGAAGCTTAGTGGTCACTGTTGGCAAGCCTTCCTATCAAGAAATGGCTTTGCCACTCCCGAGTGTGGTCAAGTGGACAGGTTCGTGCTCACTGAAACCCTAGTTAGGCCTGTCGTGCCACCTCCTACCCTTCTACCCCCTGTCAAACCCTCGAACTGCCCCAACATTGACCTACCCGATACCATGGATGACCCGTGTGCTAAAGACAATACTAAGATCGTCAAGAGGCCTGTAAGGAAGAAAGTCAAGGGTAATATCGATGCCAATAGTAAGGGAAAGAACAATGCACGATGGATATCTAGATGTGCTCAGAAAAAGCCCAAACAAAACATTGACCAGAAGCCTATTGTTTTGAGCGAGGATTCAGACTCTGAGATTGAACACTTCTTGGCCATGGAATACCCTTACTCTCATGGCCTCTGTTTTGTGGAACCCTATGACTATGTTTCCAACCTACCACCGTCCCTCAAGGATGACCTTAACTTCCCGGGAATTAAGTTTGACAGTGGAACCCCTGGTAACTTGAAAGAACCCTCACCTGTGGTGCCAAGGCCCGATCAAACACCGTGCACTCAATGCAACTCTTGGCTTGAACGTTACTACACAGATGTTCCCCTGTTGCAATCTAAAATTAAATCATTGGAGGAACGGGTTACTGTATTGTCAAAGGAAAATGACAGGCTACAAGCTAACGAGAAGAAGCAAAAGACTACGGGTTCAATTGTCTTCCGAAATGTTGATACAACTACTGCCTTTGTCAACTCAAAGTTATCCTGACCGAATCATTTTTCTACAGCCCAGGTATGTATTTCAACAACGATTTTTGAATGATTTGGTTAGCTGATTGTGTTTGCTCCAAATTAGTGCTGTTTGTTTGAATAGATTCAAAACGATTCTGTTATTTTCGAACTACCAACAATGATTTCGTTTTGAATCATGTACAAAAGATTTGTTTGCTAAAATCGAATATAGCTATGTTGTGATTAATACGATTTTATTGATCTTGAATTAGTATAATGATTGTGTTGGCCCTAAGTTAGTTCGATTCATTTCTGTTTGGTTTGATTCAGAAACAATGTTGCGTGCCTTCGATTAGTATAGTTGTTTGTGTATGCGTTGGATTAGTATCAAAGATTGGTTTGATATAGTTTTGTTAGTTTTGAATTAAAAAAAAGATTCTGTTAGTTTTGTTTTGATTCAACAACGATTTTGTTAAGTTTTGAATTGAGATAAACTACTGCATTTGTGTTAAGTGAGTACGAAAAGATTTGTTTGATCGATTATAGTCTGTTTCGATTGAAATTGATTCCAAAAAATGATTTCGTTGGTTTTGAATTTTCAAAACGATTCTGTCTGTTTTAAATTGGTAATAAAAAGGTTGGTTGACAGATCGCATATATCCCTGTTACCATTCGATTAATTGAACACGATTTCATTTGTTTCAAATTGGCATAAAATATTTGGTTACTTCTAGTGTGAATGATTTGTTTTTCTTTGAATTAGTAATTAAAGGTTTGTTTAATAGGTCAAATGTATTTCTGTTATCATTTGGATTGATTTAAAATGATTCTGTTTGTAAATATGGCCAGCTACAGAATTGTGAGATTCTGTAGCTAGTCAAAAAATTTATATTTTTGTTAATTTCACAAATAAAACATTATCTAAACTTGTTTATTCTTGTCCACCTACAGGTACATACAAATTTCAATGGGAAATTGGACATGCTGTGGCAGTTTAGAACATGCTTTTGTTATATAGTTTTGTTTTAGGTTGTTAGTTTTAATTAGAATTAGAGATTTGGGAGATTGTTCCCATATTTTTTGTAAACAGTTTTTGATAATTCCCACAGGGATGTTTTACCCTGTGGCCTTTATATACTCATTAATTTTTGTAAAGAACCCATCACTGTTGGGAGAAAAAAGACTATGGACTTATGATGATACAGACTCGAATGGAAGTGGATCTTTTGTAACAACTTTAGCTTTCAATTTATCATACTTTCGTTCAAGTTTTGTGCATTTTAATTTGTGATCAAGTTATTGACTACTTTAGATATCAAGACTTGTTACAGGTTGATGCGTTATGATTTAAATTTTGTCCATATCTGATGTATCTCAATTTATGCACAAAAATTACTCTGTTTTAATTTAATTAACATAAGGTTTATCTTCTTAATTAAATGAACAATTATATGCAAATCTTCGCACAGGGATTTATCTAAATGTGATGATCTGTAAACTTTAAGATTGTTGTCATTTTATGTCTTGTTTGTTCTGTCATTCATATTCAAAGAGCACTACTGCTTCCTGTTAACAAGAATCTTGTGGAAAATCTGGTGCATTTTTCCTCCCATCAAACAACTAAATCAAGTATTGTGCACAGGACAAATAGGAAGCGTTACTTCAGGTCAGTTTGTTATTTGTAATTTTATAGTTAATAAGTTTGAGAATTCTCAGTAGTTTAGATAGATATATAGTTCAGATTTACAGTTAGGATTATTATTTTAATTGCTTAGCTTAATTAGTTTCCATTTCTCTTCTTTCACAGAAAAGATATAAAAAATCCAAAAATAATGGTTTTGCTGTCATAAGACATTTTACCAATGATTTTTGCAAATTTCGATTAAAATTTGTAATCTGTAGATACTGTACATATATAATTGAGATTTAATTGTATTAATAGCTGAAAATTTAATAAGTAGAATTATTATTTTACGATATTAGTTAGTAAACTGTATATATAGTTTTAGATTTGTATATAGTTTGCTGTAGTCGCTTTTTTCACTTAGATTAGTTTCCTTAGCTTAGTTTTTCTTTCGTTTTCCTAGGACTTAGATCGGCCAATGGAGCCGCTAAACCCATCGAAGTGGATTATCCCAAACGGCTTGGGTTATTTAGACAACCCCGGACCGGATCCACCCCTCCAGTTGACGAGCGTTCAATTTCGCCCATCAACAAATGGCGCTAGAAGGAGGGCCTGAAAATTATTAATGGCACGAGGAAGTCGCAAGACTCCTCCACCACCTAACCGCTCATATATAGTGACAAGAAGTCATTCAAACAACAACATCATCCCTCAAACAACAACCACATCAAACGACGATCTATGGATCACAGTTGAACTAGTAACCCCAAATCCTACAGGTGGTGACGTACAAGAGATTGTCCGCCAATCTCTCTTAAGAACACATAGTGCCTTCGCACGTTTAAGGCAACCAAATCAACCTTTGAACCAACCGTTAGATTTCTCTGATATCAGAGAACAACTTGGAGGCACTAACCTCACTTTAAACCCTTCAGATCCAATCCTCACTCCTACTGCAGGAGGATTTGGAATACCACCCTCACCACCTCCATCACCTCCTTCTTCTTATGGAGAAGACTCTTCTGACAAAGGCAGTTCCCCTTCTCAGCCTTCCACACCACCTACACCAATGGCCAACCAGAACAATCCTGCCAGACCCTGGCTCGACCAGGATACAGTAGCCATACCCGGGCCTCAGCATCCCTTACCCAAACATCCAGAGAAGTGGCTTCCCAAGTTTGACCCTGACTCTAAACAGATCACCGAAGATCACATTAAAAAGTTTATGTTATCCATTAGACTCTGTAATGTCGAGCATGAAGACGTAGTCTGTAGGTTGTTCCCCTACACTTTCGAGGGAAATGCCTCTACCTGGTACTTTGCCGAGCAACCCCATACCATCGTGTCTTGGGAGAAGTTCGAATCCTGCTTTCTTGAGAAGTTCGGAGACGATAAGTCCCCAGAAGTTCTAGTCATGGAGCTTTCTAGTTTAAGAATGAACCCCAAAGAGAAAATCAAAGACTTTAACCAAAGATTCTTAACACTTAAGAACCGAATCCCTACGGATTCGATGCCTACCGAGTATCTTATCATAACATACTATACTAAAGCCTTGCATCAAAGTATAGTCATTTGGGTAAAACGATCTAAGAAAGCCACATTGTTAGAGGCCTTCGAAGAGGCCAGCCAGATTGAAAAAGACATCCTTAGTTTAAAAGACACTACTAGCAATGAAACAGAGACTAGTTCATCTTCCAAAAAGAAGATCGAAATCCTCCCTAGACCTGCTCAAAATAAAACACAACCTGAAAGATCGGATTTAGAAAACTTAACTAAAGTCGTTCAAAAACTGTCAATTCAAGTTATAGATTTGAAAAGGACGACCGAAAAAGCTTCTTCAAGCAAGGGGCCTTACAAACCCCCATTTAGGAAGCCTTTTCCCACCAACCAACCTAATCCAAATACCGAGGGCCTAAATCTAGAAAGTCTGCAATTCGCCCTTCAATCAATTCTAGAAGCCCAAGATAACTTGATGCCCCCTGAGATCCCTGAGGAAGTAGTTGAACAAGAGACAACTGAAGAAGAAGAATATTCTCCAAACATTTTTGGACACTTCTCGGATAGCATTTTTCAAGCTAACTTCGAGACAGTTCATCCCTACAATACTAGGAGTAAGACATAAAACAAACCTTCTTCCGAAAACACTACGACTTTGCCTCCAAAACAATCTAAACCAGCTGAGACTAAACAGAGTCATGTAAACCCTAACTTAGATTATGATTTAGTTGAAGATATGAAAAAGTTAAGGGCTAACATTTCTGTTTATGAATTATTAAAATTTCCATTTCTGCTACAAAAAATGTTACAAAATATCGCAGAGAATAGCAAAAACGGTAGCTCAAGCAGTAATAAGGTTGTTCAGAACAAAGTTCCTCAAAAGACTTCCGCTAAGAATAATTATGATCTTCACGAGAAGGGAAGCCTTCTTGTAAATAATGTAACAAATGTGGATACATTAGCTTTAGAGACCGTGAGTAAAAATCCACAAGCTTCCACCATTAGTACTCGCAGAAATGTACCTCCATTTTTGTTAAATTTTGAAATATTCAATAGAAACGTGCACAATTGTATGGTAGATTCAGGACAGTCATCCAATGTAATGCCATGGTCTGTATGTTAGAAGATTAATGCTGAGGTTGAACCATCCACTTTAAAAATCATCCAACTTGATTGAACTAGTGTGAAAGTCATAGGCGAATTAAGGAATGTGCTTATAAGATTATCGTCTAACCCTAAAGTTCATCAAGTGATTGTTATTATTGTTGTGGATATTCCAGAAGTTTATGGTTTGTTTCTAAGCAGAGACTGGTCGGAGCAGCTACACGGCTATTTCGCGACAGATTGGTCTCACCTATGGCTTCCTGAGAACGACAAGCCCAACAAGATCAAGGTAAATCATGAACGCTACCTAAAGTTCACAGTCACAGATTTAAATGATCCTAATGAGCCATTTACGCCTTCTTCCGATTCACCCGAAATACAAGGGATGGATACCTTTTTTGGCAATTTCATGGCCGAGACTTCAGCTATCACCAACCCAGAACAACAGTCCGAGATTGTGGCATATGTGCAGCCAACAGCTTTTACACAATGGTCTCATGCACCCGATAAAAATCAAATTTGGTCTCTTTACTTTGATGGGTCAAAGTCCAAAGAAGGAGCAGGTGCAGACTGTGTTATTATTGATCTGGCAGGTAACAAAACCCTGATTGCATGTAGGTTAGAATTTGAATGTACTAATAACACAACGGAATATGAGGCTTTACTACAGGGCCTCAGAAATGCTTTAGATATGAACATTCAAAATTTGACTGTCTTTGGCGATTCCGAAATTGTGGTTAGACAGGTAAGAGATTCTATCCACTGTCTATTTCCGCATCTTAAAAGCTACCAATCTGAGGTAAGGAATTTAATGAATAAGTTTTCTTCTTTCAATATAAATTCTATTCCTAGATTGAATAATTCTGAAGTTGATCTATTAGCTAATGTAGCTTCCAAACTCTTTCCTACATAAGGCTTGTTTCTGAATGCATTCTCTGTCAAACTGTTGTTCAGGCCATCCATTCCCAACAACATCATGAATTGGAGAGTCTTCGACGATGATCAACAGATTATTAGCTTCCTGCATATGGAAGAAACTTTCCAAGGCGCGGTGATTGACGAATGCACTCATGACGACAATTTGCGCGATTTCACGGTAATACCAGATCCAAGATCTCCTGAATCTTCATCGGACATGGTAAATTCGATCCCTAAATCTGTAGTTAGATTAGAGAAATTTTATGATCTTCAAGATAAATTCAAAAAATCGGTCAACTGTAGAACCAATAGTTCCTCGCTATCGTATGAAAAAGTAAACTTGGGAACTAATGACAATCCACAGTGCATTAATTTAGGGGTAGGGTGTCTTGAACAAGAAAAAGCCACATTTGTTAAATTGTTTAAGGAATTTAAAGATGTTTTTGCGTGGACGTATGATGAACTCAAAACTTTCAACCCTAACATCATACAACACGTCATTCCTATCAAACCCCAAACCTTGCCCTTTCGACAAAAATTACGAAAAATGCACCCTAAGCTCGAACCGACTGTCAAAAAAGAATTAAATAAACTCCTAAATGCTAAGATAATTTTCCCAGTTAGGAACATGCAATGGGTTTCTAACCTTGTCCTTGTCCGGAAGAAAAGTGGGGAAATCCAACTATGCATCGAATTCTGAAACCTTAATAGAGTGTTGGATAAAGACAACTAACTTGTCCCACCCATGGAACAGATCCTTCAACAGGTATCTGGTTCTGAGAGACTATCCTTATTGGATGGTTTTTCAGGGTACAACCAAGTCCTGATGTCTCCTCTAGACCAACTTAAAACTACCTTCCGCACTCCATGGGGCACCTATGCTTACAGGAAAATGCCCTTTGGATTGATTAATGCCGGTGCCACTTTCTAGAGAGCGATGGACATCGATTTCCGAGGCTTAATCAATGAATCCATCGTAGTTTACTTAGATGATGTTACTGTATTTTCCAAAAACAAAACTGATCATCTAGCTCATTTAAGAGTCGTTCTACAACAATGTCATAAATATGGCATTTCCTTGAATCCTAAAAAATCTATCTTCGCAGTAGAAAAAGGTAAACTCTTAGGATTTATTGTGTCAAGCAAAAGGATGATTATCAACCCTGAAAGGACTCAAGTCATCTCGAAACTCCCCCCTCCCTGATCCAAAAAGTCTATGCAGTCTTTCTTAGGATAGATAAACTTCGTCAGGAGATTCGTTCCCAGTTTCTCCAAGATGGTGAGACCTTTACAAAATTTAATTAAGAAAGACACACAATATCATTGGGGACCCTTAGAAAATCAAGCTTTCAATTCAATAAAAAAGGCCATAATAGACGCTCCTTCTCTCATGAGCCCCGATTTTTTGCAAGACTTCATGCTTTACACATTTGCTTCTGACCGCTCCTACGCTGCCGTCCTAACTCAAAAGAATGTTGAAAACAATGAAGTACCCATTACCTTTATGAGCTCTGCTTTCAAAGGTGCGGAACTTAATTACTCAGTAGTAGATCAGAAAGCCTATGATGTTTTTAAAGCAGTCAAGCACTTTTGATCTTATCTTTTGAAATCTAGGATGAAAATTATTGTCCCTTACGCAACCGTCAGGAATCTGTTAGTGCAGAAAGAATTAGGCGAAAAGAGGGCGAACTAGGTTACCTCCTTGCAGGAGTATGACATAGAAATCACCCCAGCTCAAATAGTGAGAGGCCAAGGGCTGTGCAAGTTAGTTGCTAACTCAACAACGAGACAGCAAGAAGAAAATGATATGTCAAACCTAGGACAACACAATCAAAATGCAATCTGCTGTGCACAAAACTCTGCCAGTCCGTGGTATGACGATATAAAATTCTGTCTTGAACATGGGTCAGCCCCCCATCACCTGGATCCTACTAAAAGAAGAGCGTTAAGATTAAAATCTGCCTCCTTTCATTTGATTAATGGTATTCTATTTCGTCAAAATTTTGATGGAGTACTAATGCGCTGTCTTGAGAAAGACGAAGCAGAAAAAGTCTTACTAGAATTGCACGCAAGAGAAGCTAGTGGGCATTTTGGTGGTGACACCACTGCCCATAAAGTTTTGAGAGCTAGTTATTACTATCCCACACTTTTTATAGACACCCATGCCTTGTGTTGCAAGTGTATTGTTTTTTAGAAAGCATCCGGGCGAATACAGAAACCAACCTTTCCTTTGCAGCCTGTTTCAGTAGACTCCCCTTTTTAGCAGTGGGGCCTTGATATTATAGGTCCAATCAATCCGCCATCTTTACAACAACATAATTTTATCATAACAACCACAGATTACTTCACCAGGTGGTCTGAAGATGCCGCATTAAGAACTGTGAATGCCGGTCAGGTAATTGCCTTTTTAAATTCAAATATTATTACTCTTTTTGGTATCCCTGACTGTTTAGTATTCGATAATGATTCTTATTTTTCATCTCTTGAAATGAGCAGTTCACTCTAGAAAAAGGAATTGAATTGAAGTATTCTGCCAGCTATTACCCCCAGGGCAATGGATTGGCAGAATCAACAAATAAGAATCTGATTAAAATCATCAAGAGAACGGTATCTGAAAATCAGAAAAGCTGGCATAACGCACTGTTAAACACAATCTGGGCTGATAGGGTAACACCAAAAACTGTTGTAGGTAACTCCCCCTTCTTTCTCGTCTATGGTGGAGAAGCAATTCTGCCACCACATATTCTTCTTCCCTCACTACAGTTATCACATAAAATACAAGAAGAAGATTGTCCCCCTTTGGAGAATCGAATTAACGCTTTAATGAAACTAGAAGAGGTAAGAGCCCAAGCTAAACATAAGTTAGATCAGCATCAACTAGTGGTTAAAAGCTAGTTTGATTCTAACTTTGACTCTGATAGGAACTTTGAAGTAGGTGACCTTGTCTTGAAATGGGACAAACCGCATGAGGGAAAGGGAGAACACACGAAGTTTCAGAACTTATGGCTTGGACCATTTTTAATTGCTGAGAAATTGGGTCCTAGCTCTTTCCAATGACAGAGTTTAGAGGGACAGCCAGACACCTATCTGGTGAATGGCCAAGCTATGAAAAGATATTTCGCTTGATGAAAACCCTGTGTATACTTTGTAAATATTTTTCTTTTGTTTGCTTTTCTTTTATTGTTTTGGTTTTGATTTTTCCCCTTACGTTTATTAGTTTTTGTTTTTGGAAATACACATACCTGCATTTTGAACTATTCAGACAAAGAAAACAGAAAATTCTTTCACTGAAATGATGACTGAAAAATTGTCTAAACATCAATTATAATATACTTCTGAAATTTACAGCCATGTCGGGCAAAGACTGTTGTTTGAAAGAAGTTAACTGATTTCAATCTCTGAGAGAAGCCTACCACGATCATCCATTATCTTCTTACGCTGTCCCTGTTCCTTAAGGGAATAACTCAGAAGATGTCTCCCTGCCTTAGAAGGTTGGTTTTGTAAACAAACCATCTCTGAATCTTAATGAAGGACAGTTTTAAAAATTCTTTCAAGGTCTGTAAAAATATGTCTAAAAAATCATAATTTTCAGCGTCACCCTGCTCAATTATATATCTTTAAAAAATTAAATAAGTCATAAAAGAGTTGCGAGAAGTGCTTGTAAACCCACTAGGATGATGAACAGGTCTTCTGGTAGTGGGTAAATGCATGCATGATGCCAAGACAACTTCGTCAGGGTACTGAACAGGCCCGCTGGCAGCGAAGCAATGTCGGGTATATAAAAATTTGCAAATATGGAATCTCTTGACCTTAAAATGTCCTTTATTCTGATTTGGAACTTCTTGGCAAGATACAGATGTCAGAGTGGGTTAAATGGAAACCCTGTCGAGGCTATGAACGCCTGATGGCAGCAGTGGCTCTATCAACAGTATTGAAGATTTTATCTTTAATATCATGACTCGATTGTCTTAAGACTATTGTCAGTTTTCATCTTTTAAGAACAGTTGGAATATTTGATGAATAATGATGTTTAAAAAAAAATTCTGGTTGTTTTGAGTTAGAATTATTCTCATTATCATAATCTGAATTTGTTCTTTTGGTAGAGATAACTGCTTCTACCAGTGTGTCACCATTGTTGGCAACCATTTCACATTTTTATTCTGTCTTTATAAGCTGCCTACACAAGTGCTTTGGAACCCTTGATTCTCATCGCAATCTTTTGAATAAAACAACATGATTATTTTGCGCATTCACACACCTGCCTTTTGTTTTCATTTTCACGTCTGCAAGTGTGAAAACCTTGAATTCAAAGTCATGTCTATGGCACTAAAATCGTCACTGGATTATTATGGTTACTCTTGTCTATGTGTTCATTTCACTTCTAATTCAATGATGGTCACACAGTTGGCAAGACACCAAAACCTTTACCCACTTGGCATTTTTTTGTTGTTAATATGACTTCATTTTTATAAGATTGTGATGGTATTCTAATGATTGTGATTGAGTCCTTGATACAATGGTGGTTTGATGTTCTATTGTCTTTCATCAAATTCTTTGGTGCAATGGTTTGTTGATAATGCATTAACATTGTGATTAGACCCTTGGCGCAATGGTTTCATACAACACATAAGTTTTATGGTCAAATCTTTGGTGCTAAATTCGAAATGTTGTTTTAAATCATGCAAACACTATTGCTTGTGCAAATATTCGGGTCGACTTATCATAGTTTTCAATAGTTGTTTGATTCGCATTGCTTTTAACACACACCACTAGTGATTTGAATCACCATAGTGTCGTCGATTGTACATTCCAATATGAATGTTTTGCATGGGATTGTTTCGTTCCACCACCCTCACACACTTAGGCATTAATGCCTGCCTTGTATCTCGGGTTACCTCTGTTGGTTTCGGGGAAGCCTGTGAGCTTGTGGTCCTACGTATACCCTGTCCAAACCCCTGTCCGTTTACCCTCCTCACTGTGTGCCCTCTCCTATGGCACCTGTAGTGCGCATAGAACCTAATGGCATCCAAACGCTTCTGCTATTTGAAAATGCTCGTGAAGACATGGAGAATAGTGGCTGGCTAGATTTTAGCCAAAAGTTTCAGGGTTTCAACCTTACGGTTGCCCAACAGTTCGCCCTCACATTCGATGGATGCAGGGCTAAGGTTGGGGATATCCAACTTGAGATAAATGAAGAATTCCTCATCTCAGCTACAGGCTTACCAGCTAAAGGGAAGAGGTGGTTTAAGAATTCAAAAGTGGACGAGGTGCCATGGCCGCTCCTATTCACATCAAGGAAAATCATTAGTTGTGATAGAGGTATGCTTTTCACTGCCCTTAAAACTAGATGGCATGATCTATTAGCCATTGTTAAGCAATTCGTAACTTGCGAAGGTCGTTATGGTTTGGTGTTTCTTTATCATCTCAGGTTGCTTATGAATTTTATAGACTACCCTCTGAATATGCCTCACTACCTCCTACGCAACCTGTATAAAATGTCCAAACGATTTCAGCAGGAGAAGGCTGATAGCAACCTTTTCCATCACTGCTTGATCAAAATCATTATTCTCCATCATTTGAAGCTTAGTGGTGACTGTTGGAAAGCCTTCCTATCAAGGAATGGCTTTGCCACTCTCAAGTGTGGTCAAGTGGACAAGGTCATGCTCACTGAAACCATGGTTAGGCCTGTCGTGCCACCTCCTACCCATCTACCCCCTATCAAACCCTCGAACTACCCCAACATTGATCTACCTGATACCATGGCTGACCCGTGTGCTAAAGACAATACTAAGACCGTCAAGAGGCCTGTAAGGAAGAAAGGAAAGGGTAATACCGATGCCAATAGTAAGGGAAAGAAGAATGCAAGATGGATATCTAGATGTGCTTGGAACAAGCCCAAACAAAACATTGACCAGAAGCCTATTGTTTTAAGCGAGGATTAAGACTCTGAGATTGAATGATTCTTGGCCAAGAAATACCCTTACTCTCATGGCCTCTGTTCTATGGAACCCTATGACTATGTTTCCAACCTACCACTATTCCTCAAGGATGACCTTAACTTCCTAGGAATTAAGTTTGACAGTGGAACCCCTGGTAACTTGAAAGAACCCTCACCTGTGATGCCAAGGCCCGATCAACCACTGTGTACTCAATGCAATTCTTGGCTTGAACGTTACTACACGGATGTTCCCCTCTTGCAATATAAATTAAATCATTGGAGGAACGGGTTATTGTATTGTCAAAGGAAAATGACAGGCTACAAGCTAACGAGAAGAAGAAAAAGACTACGGGTTCAATTGTCTTCAGAAATGTTGATACAACTACTGCCTTTGTCAACTCAAAGTTATCCTGACCGAATCATTTTTCTATAGTATGTATTTCAACATTGATTTTTGAATGATTTGGTTAGCCAATTGTCTTTGCTCCAAATTAGTGTTGTTTGTTTGAATAGATTCAAAACGATTTTGTTATTTTCGAACTACCAACAATGATTTCATTTTGAATCATGTACAAAAGATTTGTTTGCTAAAATCAAATATAGCTATGTTGTGATTAATACGATTTTATTGCTCTTGAATTAGTATAACGATTTTGTCGGCCCTGAGTTAGTTTGATTCATTTCTGTTTGGTTTGATTTAGAAACGATGCTGCGTGCCTTGAATTAGTATAGTCGTTTGTG
Source organism: Picea glauca (assembly GCA_000966675.3). Classification (NCBI taxonomy): domain Eukaryota; kingdom Viridiplantae; phylum Streptophyta; class Pinopsida; order Pinales; family Pinaceae; genus Picea; species Picea glauca. The sequence goes on from JZKD02S1506068.1 coordinate 154,771, forward strand.
TATGCGTTGGATTAGTATCAAAGATTGGTTTGATATAGTTATGTTAGTTTTGAATTAAAAAAAAGATTCTGCTAGTTTTGTTTTGATTCAACAACGATTTTGTTAAGTTTTGAATTGACATAAATTACTGTGTTTGTGTTAAGTAAGTACGAAAAGATTTGTTTGATCGATTATAGTCTGTTTCGATTGAAATTGATTCAAAAAAATGATTTTGTTGGTTTTGAATTGTCAAAATGATTTTGTCTGTTTTAAATTGGTAATAAAAAGGTTGGTTGACAGATCACATATATCCCTATTACCATTCGGTTAATTGAACACAATTTAGTTTGTTTCAAATTGGCATAAAATATTTGGTTACTTCTAGCATGAATGATTTTTTTTCTTTGAATTAGTAATTAAAGGTTTATTTAATAGGTCGAATGCATTTTTGTTATCATTTGGATTGATTTAAAACAATTCTGTTTGTAAATATGACCAGCTATAGAATTGTGAGATTCTGTAGCTAGTCATAAAATTTATATTTTTGTTAATTTCACAAATAAAACATTATCTAATTTTGTTTATTCTTGTCCACCTACAGGTACATATGGATTTCAATGGGAAATTGGACATGTTGTGGCAGTTTAGAACATGCTTTTGTTATATAGTTTTGTTTTAGGTTGTTAGTTTTATTTAGAATTAGAGATTTGGGAGATTGTTCCCAGATTTTTTGTAAACAGTTTTTGATAATTCCCACAGGGGTGTTTTACCCTGTGGTCTTTATATACTCATTAATTTTTGTAAAGAACCCATCACTGTTGGGAGAACAAATACTATGGACTTATGATGATACAGACTCAAATGGAAGTGGATCTTTTGTAATAGCTTTAGCTTTCAATTTATCATACTTTCGTTCAATTTTTGTGCATTTTAATTTGTGATCAAGTTATTGACTACTTTAGATATCAAGACTTGTTATAGGTTGATGCGTTATGATTTAAATTTTGTCCATATCTGATGTATCTCAGTTTATGCACAACAATTACTCTGTTTTAATTTAATTAACAGAAGGTTTATTTTCTTAATTAAATGAATGATTATATGCAAATCTTCGCACAAGGATTTATCTAAATGTGATGATCTGTAAACTTTAAGATTGTTGTCGTTTTATGTCTTGTTTGTTATGTCATTCATATTCAAAGAGCACTGCTACTTCCTGTTTACAAGAATCTTGTGGAAAAGCTGGTGCGGGTTTCCTCCCATCAAACAGCTAAATCAAGTACTGTGCACAGGACAAATATGAAGCGTTACTTCAGGTCAAATTGTTATTTATAATTTTATAGTTAATAAGTTTGAGAATTCTCAGTAGTTTAGATAGATATATAGTTCAGATTTACAGTTAGGATTATTATTTTAATTCCTCAGCTTAGTTTTCATTTCTCTTCTTTCACAGAAAAGATATAAAAAATCCAAAAATAACGGTTTCGCTGTCATAAGACATTTTACGAATGATTTTTTCAAATTTTGATTAAAATTTGTAATCTGTAGATACTGTAGATATATAATTGAGATTTAATTGTATTAATAGCTGAACATTTAATAAGTAGAATTATTATTCTATGATATTAGTTAGTAAACTGTATATATAGTTTTAGATTTGTATATAGTTTGTTGTAGTTGCTTTTTTCACTTAGATTAGTTTCCTTAGCTTAGTTTTTCTTTCGTTTTCCTAGGACTTAGATCAGCCAATGGAGCTGCTAAACCCGTCGGAGTGGATTATCCCAAACGGCTTGGGTTATTTAGAAAACCCCAGACCAGATCCACCCCTCCAGTTGATGAGCATCCAAATGAACTAAGGAGGTCAAATCCCATCTCCTTAATTGGATTCTAAGCCTTGGAGATAGGTGGAAATAATCAAAGAGACAAAAATCTAACAAACTGCTAATTTTCAGGAATTTGTTGGAAGTCATTAATAAAATGTCTCCACCTCATTACATGAGGCCTTTGCTGAAGATAAATCTTAGGTGCAGGTGTCCCTTGACATCTAATTGATCCTTGAGAAGCCATTTGAATCCTCCTTGTCAGGTGGCAACCTCCCAACAAGGAAAATATCAAAATCCGTGACTGCTACAGGAAATTAGGTAGCGCCGCTGTGCAGAGTGGGTAGTTCCACTTCTATATCCAATATCTCTCAAACCATAACACATTTTGAAACACTGAGAGAGGTTTTTGTTATTTGGAATGTTATGAACAAAAACCTCCTCTAGTTTTCAAAAATACCTTCTCAATTGTTCACAATAAAAGTTTTAAGTTAATGACTCAAAACTGGTAAAATAACTCTACACAATTCATTTTCTGCCAGAATATTACGTAGTGCCTGTAGGTAGCGCTCGACTATGTTTCACCTGTATGAAACTTCTATTCTCTGTGAAATATTACGCAATTCCTTTACGTAGCACGACTTATGTCGCGTCTGCATACAGGTTTGGGTAGCATTTCCAAAACGCAATGACTTTCAATCTTGAATATGTACAGAGCAATGTGTGTTCTTTCATGATGACAAAACCATTTTACTTAGGTGCCTTGACTATACCATAGGTAGTGCCTTTTACCACTGGGTGAAGCTAGCACTTAGAAAAAACTCAAAATCCATATAGGCACCTTAACCAATCTTGTGCTAACATAGGCTCCATGGGGGATGACATGCTCCCCGCGAGCTGCCAAGAACGTCTAGATCTGTACCTTGTCCATCTTTAACTTTGTCCTAGAAAACCTCTGTACTCGAAAGCACCTCTGTTCCTTATTTGAAACTAATATGACTGTATGCTGAAAATAAATGTTGAAAATTGACAAAAAGGAAATGCTAAAAAATAAGCTTATTTCTTCCTACTCCTACTCTAATCAAGCGTACTGCTTCTTTGTTAAGTAAGATCATGTTTCCAATGAAGCCATACAAATATCTGACTGATTGGTGAATATCTTGATCCAGAAAAGATGAATGCGGGAACCCAAAGATTACATAAATGCATTTCAAAAGAACATAACAACCATCCTTCATTTGACAAAAGTGCTCTGACATTCAAGCTACGCAAAGAATCCAAATAATTAGAAAATGGATCAATAAATATGTAAACAAATACCTCTTGCTGCTGTTTCAGCTGAATATGGAAAAGTATCTGCACATCTTTTTCCTGAGCATGGCTGCCACCTCCAACTGCCTGCAAATCTGAACATGGCTGCAAACTTACTTTACTGCTAATGAGAGACTGTTTGTTGTTGTCTGCAAATCCAATTTCAAGCACAATGCATGTAGGCTTACTGATTTGTAGAGATGACTGTTGAATGTCTACAACGGCTTCCTGATAGCTGATTTCTTGATAATACTGTTCTCTATCATAATTAGATTCATAACTGTCATAACTCAGTTGGGTACTCCTCAAATCAACAAAATGGATCTAGTCCTCTTCATCAAAGTATTAATCAAAGATAGTCAAGTCCAAGGATCCTTGGTCTTGCACAAAAAAATGAACAATCCCTCGATCTCTCTCTTCAATCTCAAGTGAAAAGATATCATGGGATACCTCTTGCAGGAAAAGAGAAAGATCATCTTCTACAATTTGTTCTTCTTTTGAATCGTATACATCAGATGCATAAGGTACAGGATATAATGCAATTGAATCCATGCAATCATTAGTACAATCATGACTGATATCTAGAAGACTTTCTTCTTGGGAATAAGAAAGAGAAAGAGGTTCATTCATATCTTCATTTGGAAAGTGAATAAAATAGTTTTCATCCTTATATTTAGCAGATCAATCTAACAAATCTTGAGCACATTCTACATATCCCTCACAACAGTTATGACAAATACTTTCAGAGGGATAATTTTTTTTTCATTGTTCATTGAATACTCTGTCGAAATCCTTCAAGGATGAAATGTTGGAAGGGGGTAACGAGAAATACCATTTACGTGCATCGCCATCCAATGAATACATGAACATTTTCATCAATATATCTTCATGATGGATGTCAAGCTGCTGCATCAAATTATGAAATTCATGAACATGATCAATAGGGTTTTCATCCTTACCTTCATAAAATGTGGGCAACAGGTCTTTCCATTCATCAATAAGAGGCACAGGATGTGGATAAATTTCTATAGTTGAGAAATCAAGTGGGGCAAACCTCTTGGCCAGGATAGCCTTCATATCCATTTGATTTGCTTCATCCCCAGTGGAGTCACCAATAGATTCTAAGCAATGGAGTCACCATGGTGAATGTGCAGTCTTGAAGGCGTCCAACTTTAGTCACCATCTAAAGATGGAGCTGTACAGTTTCGTTCTTCCTAGGGATCTTTTCAATCTGCTCAAATCCGTCCTCGGAAATGGTGCCAAAAATGTTAGCATTGAAAGTCACACTTTGATTGCTAAAGTGTAAGCTCATCACCAATCAGAATGTAAAAGATAACTTTTTTTTGAATAGGTGGATCAACAATATGGGTAAAGAAAGAGAGAGGGAAGCAAACTGCAGATCAGTAGGCTACACCAATGGGCAATGTAGTCACAAACATCCCACTCATCAAAGGCACAAAATCCGCTTAACAGAAAACAAGATTATATACTGATAGGTGGAAGAAATGAAGGAAAATATAAGATAGAATGTTCAGTAAATAGAGATCCTCTCAATTTAATGAATCAACAAATACTTGAATATAAAAAATGACTGATGGGCAAAATACAGCAGATCCTCTACTGCTTAGGGATCCATAAATCATTGACAACCTTTGATCCTCAAATATGAAATATATTCGAATAAGAAGAAATATAGACAAATGTTTACAATCTGAAAACATGGCTCTCATGAGTCTCCAATAGCAGTAATGCTTACAATGATAAAATGCCCACAGGCTTACAAATGAACACACACAGGAAACTACATATTCCTACTCTCTCTAGCCTCTCTTGGCTCATCAATCCCTTTTTCAAGAGATATCTCCTTTTTAAAATAGACAATAGCATCAAAATGAAATAAGGAGGTTGAATCCCATATCCTCCATTGGATTATAAGCCTTGGAGATAGGTGGCAACAATCAAAGAGACAAAAATCCAACAAATTGCTAATTTTCAGGAATTTGTTGGAAGTCATTAATAAAATGTCTCCACCCCATTGCATGAGGCCTTTGCTAGAGATAAATCTTAGGTGTAGGTGTCCCTTGACATCTAAATGATCCTTGAGAAGCCATTCGAATCCTCCTTGACAGGTGGCAACCTCCCAACAAGGCAAATATCAAAATCCGTGACCGCTACAGGAAATTAGGTAGCGCTTCTATGCAGAGTGGGTAGCGCCACTTGTATATGTAATATCTCTCAAAAAATAACACATTTTGAAAAACTGAGAGAGTTTTTTGTTATTTGGAATTTTATGAACAAAAAAATCCTCCAGTTTTCAAAAATATATTCTCAATTGTTCACAATCAAAGTTTTAAGTTAATGACTCAAAAATGGTAAAATAACTCTACACAATTTGTTTTCTACTAGAATATTACGCAGTGCCTGTAAGTAGTGCCCGACTGTGTTGAACCTGTATGCATCTTCCGTTCTCTATGAAATATATGCAACACCTTTACATAGTGCTACTTATGCTACGTCTGCATACAGGTTTTGGTAGCATTTCCAAAACGCAGTGCCTTTCAATCTTGAATATGTACATAACAGTGTGTGTTCTTTCATGATGACAAAACCATTTTACTTAGGTTCCTTGACCATACCATAGGTAGTTACTTTTACCAATGGGTGAAGCTAGAACTTAGCAAAAACTCAAAATCCATATAGGCACCTTAACCAATCTTGTGCTAGAATAGTGAAACCCTTTATCTGGCAAGGTTTTCAACAAGAACATCCTTGCCTCTCCATAGGAAACTTAAGACTCTGTATAGGCAAAACAAAAGCTTTGGGTCCTGAAACAGAAAGCTCAAGGAGGAATTGTCACATTTTAAGGATGAACTAGCCCAGAGGAACTTAAATGTTTAGGTACAAGCTGCAATAGAAAGAGATTAACCTGTAGTTAAGAGGAGTATCCCTACAAAGGAAAAATATGTTGTTATGACAGAGGGAAGTTCTCCAACAAAAAGGAGGAGTGCTATATTGATGAAGTAGTTGGGGGATGAAAGATCCATTTTTGTGGGTGGTCTCTTTTTGCAAGTGTGAAATGATCAAGTAAGCATGATTTTCTACCTATATAGGCATGTACAGGCTCCTAGTCCATCAACTAAGTTTTTTGTGTTTTTGAAGAATTGATTACATCGCACAAAAAAAAAACACAGAGATTCTGTCGCACCATGGCACTACCGAATCATCTATACAGGATGTTCTACAAATTTCACTATCAAAGGAGCTACAAAATATGCTATCCAAAATAAAAAAAATAGCGCTATGAAATCTACAGAGCTATTTAGGGATGGTGCTACCGAATCTGCAGAACTGTTTCGGGAGTGGCACTATGGAAACCACAAAGTCGTTACACAGGAGTGGCGCTACAGAAAGAGCATATCTATTTTAGGGATGGCGCTACGGAATATGATTTATAGAGGAAGCCTACGAAATATGCAGAGTTGTTTTACAAAGGGTGCTACAGAATTGGCTACCAAATGCGCTACAGAATGGCGCTACGAAATGGACATCACAGTCAGAGGTTCGAATTCATGACTCCCTGATTTTTGATGGTGAGGAGAGAAGCAAGGATCACAAGTGGAAGCATGGAAGCATCATATGACCATTGGATGACACTTCTCATTGAATAAGAATGCACCTAAGCTATAATACATGCCATTTAATTCTTGTTGGAGTGGTTGCCAACATGGCTCCTAAATTGTAGCAGTTTGTTAAGATCTGTTAGCACAGGTGTTAGAATTGTAGTTGTTTTGGAGAATCCTAGGATAGGAAGGCCAGCTCGCACCTCTAGTTGTTTCCTTTACTTTTTTTTATTATAAATACATCTTCTAAATTATTAGAGAGGTTTGAATGGGTGAGCAGGGCTCACTGATTGTAATATTTTGACTAAGTAAAGATGTTCTCTAGTTATGTAATGGACTTGAGACATTTTGATTAATAGAATTCAGTTCCCTTTTTATCATCTCGTTGCCTCTTATACTGAAATACTCATGATTGGATGATCCATATGAGATTTTTTGGTTTTGTTATGATGAATGTTTGATTATAATGCTGCTATGAATGTTTTTTAGTGTTCTTAAACTTTAAGTTCAAGAAGTTCTTGCGACTGAGTTTTCTTCTCTTGGCTGCTTGAAGACCTTATGTTAATAGCCGACCTTTCCACTTTCCTCACTAAGTCTTCCTCCTATTCACTTTTATCCCAAACCACTGACTGAAGTTAATCAAGACCTCATTTTCTTATGCATGCTAGCCCAGATTTCTACGTTAAAACATTCTTATTCTGAGTTTTGTGCATTTGACCTTTAATCACTCATTTACATTTACAAATATTTTGATGGGTACCGGGATTATCCTATTGAAATATAAGGGTGATTCTCAGTGCTAACATTCTTGGTGCCATTGTCGGGGAACGAATTGAACACATTTCCCTGGGATTGAACGAAAAAGCAATACTGATTCTGAAGGTGCATTAGAAATCAGTACATTGAAGATTGTAGCTTGCACCTGGCGACTCCACTATTTCAGTTGTGTCTCCCAATGGCAGACACACAAGGTCTACTCCGCATCTACCTCTGGAAACACCTAAAGCTGACCCAAAGAATATTATCAAGAAAGGGAAATCTTCTCAAGAAGGATTTTCAACTACTGTACCAGGTACTTCTGGTCATTTACATGATTCTAATTTTAAAACTCCAGTAGCCATATCTAACCCTCCTTTTTTACCTTCTACTGAAGTTTCTAGAAGTTTGGATTTTGAAAATTTCCCTGTTGAATACTCATCTTTTATCCCCCAAGTCAAAGAAGAAATTTTTGAAACCCTTGTTTCTCATGATGTTGTAAATTGGTTCAGACTTGAGAGTCTTGAATATTTTCCTACTTTGGGCCTTCCTGCTCCTCCTCTTATCGAAGTTACTATGACTAAAAAGGAGGAAACCTCCTTTCCCTTGGACCCTATACCATCTTCCCCCAAGTCTCAAACTCTTCCTCTGAAAACTAAAAATTCTCCATCCAAGTTTCCTCTTTCCCCAAAAATCCAGACTGTATTTGCAGTTGTCAAAACTCCATCTCCCCCTTGTTCCCCTACAGTTCACAACCCAATGGCAGGTTCTAATCTTCCTAGAAATAGGATGGATGCCATAGTGGCTGCTAGGTATTCCCCTCTTATTTTACCTCAGCCTATGAACTCTCTCCTAGTTGGAGACTACCTTAAGTAAATGCCCAAGCTTATTGAGTGTTATCACATAAAGTTATCTAAGGGACGCAGGGTGACCCAATCCTTTTCTTGCATGGGTATCAGTATCGATTTCAAAGCAAACCTTTGAGAGCGACCCATTCCAGACTCGAATCAAGAAAACAGGTGAGTTCAACTTCCAACAACTGGGATTCCATGTGAAGTTTAGATCGACAGTTTGCGGGTGTTCAGAATCTGAAAGTGCACAAAGTATAGTGCCATAGAAAAAGGTCCGAAGTCCCAAGGTTGAGAAAAGGTTAAATATGGACCATAGATCTCATCAGGAGAGATCGACAATGGAAAATTATCACAGGAATCAAGATTTCAAAATATTGTTAAAGTTGTTCGTCAAAGGTCCAAAGTCCCAAAACCCGAAGTGAGTAGGAGTTGTTCAATCCAGAGGGATGCGTGGCACCAGATCCGATTTGCAGAGAAAGTCACTTCTGGAAATTTGAAATGAGAGATGTGTAAATCCCGAAGTGTCGAAGTGGCTGAAGCCCAAAGTGTCGAAGTGGCCAAATCCTGAAGTTCCGAAGTTCTCAGAGGTGGAGCCCCGGGTCAAAGATCGAGGTCAAAATCATTAAGGGGTTATGAAGAAGGAGCTGGTGCTTGAAGATTGATATTTCGAAAGCGCAAAAGAGGAAGGTCATTGGTTTCATAGGACCTGCAGTATAGAGCCACCAACAACACACAACATCCTTTGGGCATTTAGCCTCGTTGCGATCCTGAGAAGAAGATGTAAATGAAAAAGGAGTGGTGGTTGAAACTTCAACTCACCCCATAAATGGAAAACATGCAGAGAGAGGCCGCAAAGGCAGACTATCAATCCGAAGCTTCCTTATGGAAAAATTTTCCTGTAAAGCACATAATTGCACCTGGCTCATGTCTGACATGAGGAGGCCTTCACAATATGACAAATCAAGCACCGACTAAAAACGTTAATGCAGTGGTCCGATCACACTCCTGGTGGTCGTGAGCATTTTTGAGTATAAGTAGTTATTTTTGTTACTTTGTTAAGGGTGGATGGTTGAGTAGAGCTCCCACATTGTAAAGTTTTAATGAAGCTCTAGTTTACTGGTTATGTAATCTAATTTGAGACTTCTTGTTTAATGAAAGTTAGTTTCTTTATCAACTCTTTTTGCATCTGATACTGAATGTTCATCATTGAAGGATTCACATGAATCGTTGTGATTGTGTTGCAATGAAGGTTTGATTGCAGTGTAGTTATAGCATTTTTAAGTTTCCTGAAGCTTTGAGTCCAAGATGATCTTTTTCCCCAAAATTTTCCTCCTTAGGCTGTTGGAATACCTGATGTCCATAGCAGAACTCTACATATTCTCACCTATTCTTTACCCTATTCACCCTTTACTACAACCAACCGACTGAAGTTAAATCAAGACCTCACTTGCTCATGCATTGTCTGGTCCGGACTTATGAGTTAAAGGGATATTTTTATTGAGTCTACGCCCATTTGACCCCCTTAAATTTATTCACTGTGACATACAAAATGATGGGTGCTGGGCTTACCTCTGCTGCAATTCAGAGGTGACTTCTAGTGCTAACACTGGGGAGGAAGACACAACTGTAGAAGAATACCTTGTAGCTTTTTATAGTTATGCATATAATCTTAACATTGAAAATGAAGATGTATGGATGAGAGTATTTGTACAGAGCCTTGATGGTGAGGCTAGAAATTTGTTTAGGGGTTTGAGTCATGGATCTATTATTGGGATTGAATATTTGGATGATTCCTTCTTGAGGCATTCGGGGGATAAAAAGGATTTCCTTTATTATATTATAGAATTTGGATCACTTAAGAGGAAAGAAGGGGAATTTGTTTCTGACTTCTCAAAGAGATTCAATAAAATGTAAAACAATATTCCCACTGAAATAAAGCCTACAAAAACCTCTGCCAAGATTACCTATGCCAGTTCTTTTGACCCTGAGTTTTGCCTCCTGTTGAGAGAAAGAAGATCTACCTCTTTAGCTCATATGCAAGATGCAACCTTAGAAGTAGAATCCAATATATTGGCAGCTGAAAAACTTAGGGGAAATTTTTATAGAGATGGAAGGAAAGGTAGGGATGAAGCTTAAACCTATGAATCCCCTATTTTCCACCCTCAGGTTGATGAACTTACAAAATTGGTAAAATCACTTTCTGCTGAAATGGAGAAGTTGAAACTTGAAGGAAAACAAAACTATAGAAACTCACAGAATGCTGACAATAGAGGTAATTTTAGAAGACCAAATAATCCTCCTCAGGTCCTCCAAAGAGATCCAAGAAATAGGGATAGGGATGATCAAAAAGTTCAAACCCCTCTTAGAAAAAACCTTGTTTCCAATGAAGAAGGAGAGGATGAAGTAACTGATCCTGAATCCATTGTCTTCGTGACACCTCTTCATCTCCTCATTTGACCCAATCTGCATATGAAGAGTCTCTCATGGATAGTAAATTAAATGAATTGAGTAAAGGAGAAAAAACAAATGACAATCCTAATAGATACAGCCTAAGGTACAAAAATAAAGAGGGAAATAATGACACTTCTGATCAGCCCACTAAAACAAAAAATTATGATAAGGTTGTGACAACTAGTAGCAAAGGAAAATATGTGCAAAGACCTGAAACATTGGTTAAGAGCCATGTCCTAGAAGTTAAACAAATTCTAAAATCCCCATCCTCCTTTAGCTTTGTAAATGAAATCCAAAAGATCAAAATCCCTATACCTTTTTTGGAGCTGATTAAGAATGAGGAATTTAAAAGATACCTTTCTAAAATTATACAGCTTGAGCCTTCTTCTCATTCCACAGATTCAGTTAACCTTCAAGATGAAAAACCAACAATTATCCTGGGACATTTGGTAGAGGATAGAGATTATTCTTCCCCTCCTTTCTATGCATCATTGAACATTCATGATAAAGTGATGCACAACTTCTTGATGGACTCAGGGGCATCTCACAATATCATTCCTAAAACAGTCATGGATGAGTTTGGGTTGAAAGTTACAAAAAACTATCATGACTTATACTCTTTTGACTCTAGGAGAGTGAAGTGCCTTGGGGTTATCAAATATCTAGTTGTTACCATGTTTCAGTTGCCAATGAAAAGTGTGGTCATGGATATTGTGGTGGTTGATGTCCCCCCTAAGTTTGGGATGCTCTTGTCAAGATCTTGTATAAAAAGACTTGGGGGAAATTTGCAGATGGACCTTTTATATGCCACCATTTCTATGTTTGGGTGAGAACATAGAAGGATTTACAGGGAGGCTCAATTAGCCTGCATCATCAGTGATGAAGCAAATCCCACCAACCATCCTATTTTTGCACTTGATACTGATTTAGGATCCAGTATATTGCATCTCACTGATGCTCCTCAACCTCCTATTGAAATCAGAAAATAGTCCATTACCTCTTGTGAAGAGCCTCTTCCTAATACCTATGTTTGGAAGATGTTTTTTTATGGGCCTTCTTCTAAAGAAGGTGTTGGTGTTGGGGTAGTCTTTATTTCCCCTACTCAAGAGATCATTTCTTTATCCTACAAGCTTGAATTTGAAAGTACAAACAATGTGGCAGAATATGAGGCTCTTGTTTTGGGTTTGAGGGCTGCCAAAGACATGAGGATTGAAGATCTACCAGTGTTTGAAGATGCTAAATTAATTGTTCATCAAATAAAAAATCTATATCAAGCTAAACACCCCAGGTTAAGGACTTACAAAAATGAAGTTTGGGATCTTGTTGATAGTTTCTTCTTAGATTTTAATATCTCATTTGTTCCAAGAGAGGAGAACACTATGACAGATTCCTTGGTTGTTTCAGCAAGTAATTTCAGAGTTCCTTTGCCCCCTAAACTCAAATATGATGTGGAAGTGAAGTATAGACCCTCTATACCTGACAATGTCAAACATTGGAAGGTTTTTTAGGATGATCTTGAGATAAAAATATTTCTTGAGAGTGTGGATGAGTTTTCTATCATACATATTGATCAAAATCATGATATTGAAAAAATCCCTCATGTGGATATTTTTTTGAATAAAATTGTTGACCATCATATTGTTCAGTTGCCCAGTAACCATATTCCAAAAGGACTAGTTCCTTTGGAGATATTGTTTGATAGAAATGATGTTGTTGTAAAGGTTAAAGGTTCAACTGAAAATGATGATGTGACTGAATGCAATTTAGTTACAGAGGAGGATCCAAAGTATGTTAAGTTGTCTAGAAGCTTATCAAAAGAACAAAGGGTTGAATATGTTAAGCTTTTAAAAGAGTTTGTTGATGTGTTTTCCTGGAAATATGAAGATTTGAGAACATATGACACAAACATCATTGAACATAAGATCAATTTTAAAGAGGAGACCAAGCCATTTAGGCAAAAACTCAGACAGATAAATCCTATGTTGCTGCCTATTATGTAAAAGGAAGTAAAAATGCTTTTGGATTCCAAGATCACCATTCCTCTGAGATACTCTAAATGAGTGTCTAACTTGGTCCCAATGAGGAAGAAGAATTGGGAAATCAAACTATGTGTCAATTTCAGAAATTTGAATAGAAGCTCCAAGAAAGATAATTACCCCTTACCAAAGATGGAGCACATTTTGCAGAGGGTGACAGGTTCATATAGGATGTCTATGATTGATGGATTTTCTGTCTACAATAAGATATCTATCTTTCTTGAAGATAGAGAGAAGACAACCTTCACTACTCCTTGGGGCACATTCATGTATGCCAAAATTCCCTTCGGATTGACGAATGTAGGAGCGACATTTCAGTGAGAAATGGATATTTCCTTTATTGGGGAGAAGGACAAGTTTGTAGTCATCTATTTAGATGACATTACAATGTTCTCACAATTTGATAAATAACATTATCATCATTTGAAAAAGGTCTTCTTGAAGTGTAGAAAGTTTGGTCTCTCTATCCTAAAAAGTCTTTGTTTGCTATGAAGGAGGGAAAGTTGTTGGGGAACATTATATCAGTAGAAGGGGTAAGAATTGATTCAAGCAGAGTAGAAGCCATCCAGACCTTATCTCTCCCTAGATCCAAGAAAGAATTTCATTCTTTCTTGGGGAAAATCAATTTTCTAAGAAGGTTCATTTAAATTTTTGTTGAATTGGTAAAGTACATTACAACCATGCTTAGGAAAGGAAATAAGGTCAAATGGACTACTGAGTCTCGAGAATATTTTGATCAAATAAAAAAGGCTTTGAATGAAGCACCTGTGCTCATTAGCCCTGACTACTCCAAGAATTTTATGATATTTTCCTTTGCTTTATTTGACATATTAGTTGTTGTTTTATTGTAGAAAAATGCAGAAGGGTTAGAGCAGCCTATTTCCTTTTTCAGTAGGGAATTGAGGGATGCAGAAATTAAATATGATATCATGGAAAAGAAGGCTTATGATTTGGTCAAATCCCTCAAGGCTTTCAGAGTATATGTTCTGCATTCAAATATTGTTGCATATGTCCCTTCAACCTCAGTGAAAGAGATACCTATCCATCCTAACATAGATGGGAGAAGGTGTCATCACAGGGGAAGACCTAGGGTTCAATACTACAAAAACGCATCAACAAAACCCTAACTATCGGCCCTTTCAGCAACACCTACGAAGCAAGTGAAGTCTCACCCGTGGTAGATGCAGGGGTGGCTATAGGACTCAGATGTTTGGAACCTTAGCTGGGACACAGATATGTGATTCTAACACTTAATAGAGCACTTAACACCAACAGTTCATTAATATCCAACCAATATCTACTTCGCAGATAAAACAAAGCATCGAAACACTTATTCAAATCTAATGTGTCTAAGCACTTAGCATAAAGAGACATATTAGATCTAGCAGGTTTAAGCACTAAGTACATTCACATAGTCCTGATCTAGCATTTATATACATCATTAAGCACAAAGCATAAATAGGTATATCTAACAGTCATTTATATCAAAGCACTAAGAAAATAAGCACATAGACACACAAAGAAGAGAAACACAACATGTACGCGGTTCACCCCCACCCTAGGGATACGTCCACCAACTCTTCTCTTCTTCTATTATCTTCTGTTAATCAGTTACAGGCATAAAGCATCAAGATCCTACTTTGCATAGGATAGGATATCTGCGTGCACTTCACTAGATCCTCCTTCCCTGAGTAGATCTAACACACACTCCATGCACTCAACACTTACAACACTTGCACTTGTCTTTGCAAGTTCTCACATAGTATGCAGAAAGCTGGTCAAGGCACATAGATCATTTCTTGGCACTAAGCTATCGGCCACAATCACATAGATTGACTACTTATTACATCGCATATCCTTCTATTTATACATTACAAAAGGGTCTAAACATGGGTAAAACCCATGGGATGACATTCCCATACCTGTTACATTATCCCAAAACCCAAAAAGGACCCAAAAAGGGGCCAAGATCTCGCGATCTATGCTTCATGTTGTGCTCCTTCTTCGACAGCCTGTCGAAGTCCCAAAAACGGTCAATCATGACCAAGTATCCATAAAACTTGGTCAAGGGACAACAAGCCCCTAACACTCACCTGTGACTTGTCCCAAGTCCCTCTAGTCTAACTAGTTCTTCTTCGAACACCTTGATATTGTCTTGAGCTACTTTGACTTGTTGTTGTTCCATGACCTCCTGTTCAGTGAACTCTTGGATGAATACATCATGGGTAGGTCCCTCTAGGCATTGTTCTCTTGTGGTGACAACCTGTTCCAGTTCTGTTCCTCTTCCTTCTACTTCTATAAACAATTGGTAAGCCTGATCTTGTACAGTTTGGAGTCTCTGAGTTACTTCCATAACTCTGCTCTAGATGGTATGGATTTGTTGTTATGTGGTGCACTGTTCTTGATATCGATTCATTCTTTCTACAGCTGACAGGGCCTTCTACTGTGCCTGTAGTGTCTCTGCGTGCTGCTTTGCTTCCTGGAGTTGTGATTCTAGTGCCTACAATTATGGGTTCTCGGTGAGTTTCTCGTATGTCTGGGCACTACGATTACTCAACTGCTTGCATTCCATGGCAAGGGCATTTAGTCTCTGAACTGTGCTTCGGGTAGTTGCTTCTCTTTGGTCCCTTACATCTTGCGGAGTCTCGGGCATTGTGCGGAGCTCTAAGTTTGCTATGTGTTGTTGTAGATGTTGGATGGCTTCTGCAAGTTGGTCTACCTGCTGTGTAACTTGGTCTTATCCCTTGATTTCTAAGACTGTCATAGAGCAAAGTGCTTTGTTGACCGCTTCCTTCACTTCAAGTTTCTCTGCGAGCATCTGTTCCTTTCCTTGCTGCATCTATGCTTTCTCTTCATCGAACTTCGCTTGGAGAGACAACTTTTCCTATTCTATAGTGTTGTGTTGTTCTATGAGTACGCCTTGCACTTGCTTCAAGGCCTAGGTGGCTTGTTCGGTTTCTTCTTTTGCTCGTCAAAGGTGAGCTTCGAATGTATCATATAGTTGGTGGGGTTGGGCTGGCTCGTCTCCCAAATCTGGTTCTCTCGATGGTAGGGGCATAGTGGAGACTACACGACTGGATTGAAGTTCTTTTTGTACTCCTCGGAATTCAATCTCAATTCTATAATACATTTTCTCTCATTTAGCTTCTTGTTTCTCTATTATTTCTAGTGAAGCATCGTTCAAGGCTGCTATGATGAAATCAAAGTCATATGAGGTGAGGACAGTCTGCATCTTGGTCATGGTGGATTTTTCTTTCTTCCGGGAAGAAGGTTTCAAGGGTGAACCCTTCCTCTTCTTCTGGGGATCAACTTCATCTCTAGGCGGTGTTACTTTGCCTTTATTTTGTTCAAATTCTGTGCCATTTATCGCTTCTCCATCATCCCCTCACTCTGGTGATATGGAAGCAGTCTTCACTGAGGTACTACTTACATCTTGGGCTTCTTCCTTCTTCTTTGTCTTGCTAGGTCTGACTGTATCATGCACAGTTTATGGGCTATCAAGGTCGGATAGCTTGGTAGGGTCTGCTGAAATAAGGAGGTCCACCGACTAGTCCTTAGTGATCTCTTCCAGGTCCTCTTTCGTCAGCTTGTATGACTGAATTTATTCTTTATTCTCATCGGCTCACATTGTAATGTAAATGAAATGTCGATCTGCGATGAACTTCATTAGGGGCCAGAACCAGTGTAGAGTGTTCGGATTCATGCGGGGCTCAGATTCTCGGTTAGCAAAAGTGTTCTCGGTATATGGTGCGAAGGGATAAATAGATAAATCGACAACGGATCTCTTGAAACAGTTGAGAAGCCTTCATTAACTCTGTTCTATTCATTACAGCGCGGTCCAACGGTCTGGTGGTGAACCATAAATGCCTTTCTACCCATTCGGAGTGTCAGTCTAACGGTTATAATGTATCCAATGACTTTATTGCTTTGCCATTGCGAAGTGCCATGTGACGCTGTTCTGTGATCTCGACAAAGTTCCAATTCTGCAGTTTTTCCTTCGGCGACGTCCTTCTGGAACTTTCTGTAACTTGTCAATCTTAACTTTCTTCTTACTTAGCTTTCTAGCCTTCTTTCCAGTGATCTTTGTCTCGATATTCCTTTTTCCATTCTGATTCTTCTCTTCTTTCGGTAGAGTAGCTTCGCACTTGTGAGATTCTTTCCTAGAAATCAGGGGTAATACTTTGTCTCAGATAGGTACTTCAGTCTTCTTTGGTTCTTCTAGTGTTCTTCCAATTATGACATCCAAATATATAGCTTGAAACAACTTCGCTTGATTCTTCTATTCTTCAATTAAGGGTGCGATCCTCCTAGCTATGAAATCTTTTAACTCTTGCTTATTCTATTCTAGGGCTTCCTCTCCTTCTTTCCTTCGAATCTGGTCTTTCTCAATCCAAGTCCTTCCTAACAACATTGGAAATGGGGCACAATCCTCAACAAACTTGATAACTTCAAATTCTTCTTGTGTTGCAGTTCCATGGGCAATCATAGATATCTGGGTAATTCTTCCACATAGAGTTACCAGTTTTTGTTTAAACAAGCCTATTCCTCCTAATGAAGGAATCATAGTAGGCTTTCCTAGGGTTTCCCAAGTTCTTTCTATCATGATATTCATCTGTTTTCCTCATATAGAACACAATTGACGTTGAAGTCTCCTATTCTTTCTTCTACTTTCTCTTTTTCTTTGAAAATATCTGATAAACTGACATGTCGGTGGTCATTCAGGGTTTATTTCATCTGTAGCAATACTTTCTCTGATTCTTTCTGGGGTTCTATCATAATCATAGTTTTTGGATCTGCCTTAGGGTTTTCTTGTCTCATGTTCATTTCTTCAAGATTAGCAATCATTCTAGGGAAATCCAATACTTTGTGGTCTATAGCTTTGCAACAAAGAAAACTAGGTCTTCTCCCAAGGCATTAATTAACAAGATGTCCTGGTCTTCTGCAGCTGTAACAAAGAGTGAATCCTCTCTTTATTTTAAATGATCCCCATCCTTTCTTGTACTGTGCGCTAGGATCATAGTAGCTAACCTACAAAAATTTCTTTCTAGGATCATGCATCCATTTTTTAGTCCAACAATTCTTTCTATGCATAGGAATACCATATTTCTCATTAGATCTATTCATATCAAATATTATTTCTTCTATCTGTGCCCTAATTTTCAAGCTAGGACATAATTTATCAACCATACCTAGATCCATGCTTTTGAAACAAAAATTTCCACTTATCTTACCTTTATCAGAGAACAAAGCTTTCAGATCTAATGTCACTATTCTCACCTTCATCAAAGCACAAAGCTTACATATATTACCTCTTTTCTTCAGATCTAACCTATTAGCACTTTGTAATTTGCCCAAGTCTGTGATGGCAATCATATAGGAAACATAAAAACCACTTCGAGTCTTGGATCTAGCCCTCAAAGACTCAGAGAGGGATCTCTCTGTCTGATATAGCTTTCTTTGAAGAGAATATTAGGCTAGCTATGCAGAACATGGGTTTGTTTATGGATTCAGAGTTGGTTTGTTTAAGGTTTAAAGGACCATTAGGCAACATGGAGTCAATGATAAAGATGATAAATGAATGAATAACTAAAACAAGATGTAACCAGGCAAGATAATCATGCAAGTGGATTCTTTGAGCTTATAGGATGGAAAAGAAGAAAAGATTGGAATTCATTTAAAATGTAGAGCAGAGCACAACTGAATTCTACGCCTCAAACTTGGAGGAAAACATAAATATTGCATTGAGCCAGCATAGGGTTTCAAAAACAAATCCTGTACATTACCTTCTCATAGACAATACAGAAAGAAAAGAGTATGAAATAGGAAAAATCATGAGTTACATGAGAGAAACTTCACCACTTAAACACAACACAGGAATCTGAAAAGAGTGTCTTTGTATTAATTCATAAAGTCATTTTTAGACTACTAATCATCTTTTCAAAATAGAGAACCATGTTTCTACATTATCTACTATCTAGTACCTCCAGGTCCAACCCCCCTTATGTATTTTACATCTGTATATAAAGGTAAAGATACTATCAGTCCTCAAAAATTCGAATCCTACCCCTGCTTTCTAAAAATAGAAATAATTACAATGATTCGACACATGTGATAGATGGTCTCCTAAACATAAGGGTTGATTACAACAGAAAAGACACGTGCAATTTTTTTTTCTGATTTCCAGAGTGTTGTTTCAGTAGAGTCATTTTTCCATTCGAAAAGGTAGACATCACATTGACAAGTGGATAAATAACATTCCTTTTATTGGTCTTCATGATATCTTCAATAAATGTCAGAAGATGACAAGGCACTTTGAAATCCTACTTTGACAAATGGACAATCTTTACCATGAATTTTCAAAATCCACTTAACCTTTTCGCCTTAATACCTGCCTCAAAAACTTGAAAAGGGTGATGATCTTTATCCCTTAGATATTATCCTTCATTTGGAACCCCTTTCACAAAATCTGGACACCAAAAACTTCGTTCTGTGCAAAATATGAACATTCTGTCATCCCTTATGCTTTCAATAGATTATAGGTGTAAAACAAGAAAGAGTTAGCTATCGAAAGCGCAACTTTCAGCAGCTAACAATGCCTTTAGGAAAATGGATAAACTGTCGAAAAATTTGAGTTTTCCACCCCCGTTCAAAACTGCAAAAAGAGATTTTCTTTGACCTACCTACTCCTTAGGGTCTTCATTTAGGTTCTCAACAACTTCAGCTAGATCCCTTAAATCAGAATGTGCTCTTAGCTTAGCATTTTTTAGCTTTAGTTTGATCCTCAAACCTCTAATCATTTTAAGCAATTTGCGATTTTCCTTGAGCAATTTCTTGTTCCTTTTTTGTTATTTTACATGCATTTTAGCTAATCTTTCAAAACAATCTCTTACCTCATCTGAGGTATTGATTATAGTCTGGTTTTGGGATTCGATGACCCTCTTAAGAATTTTCATCTCTGATATTTCTTCTTGGAGTTTTTCAATCTTCAATGGTTTGTTGACCTTGCTGTGCCTGTTGGTTGATGTTTCAGGAATCTCCAAGTATGGAAAATCTGATGAAAAAGGTGCTTCTTTGAAGACAGCCTGTTCAAGAACCCCTCTTTCCCCTGGCTCTAAATCCTCATCTGGATCTGTATAAGGCAAATTCAAAACGTTTTTACCAGAGGAATTTGTTTTCTCTTCTGTATCTTGGCTAAAAACAAGCATCTTTTTGGCTTTCTTGGACTTGGAAGAAGAGGCTGGGCCCTCTGTAATTACTAGAGAAATGGCTCTCCTTTTCCTTTTACTACTCTATGGTGTTGAAAACTTAATGAGTGAACTCTTTTTCTGGTCCTTGGGCTGGGGTTCTGGTTCAAATTCACCCCATAAAATTAGATACTCCCAACTCCTATGCCTCTTTTGCAATTCTTGAAACACTATGAGTTTGATAAGACTGTGATGGGAAAGTCTACCTTGCACCTTGCTAGGTATGGCCTAGACCTGATGTGTCATCTTTGTCAGAATTTTGTGAAGGTAGAAGGGCAGATTCAGAGGACATCTCCCTGTGAAATGATTCATGAGCTTGAAGTGGTAGAACATTACTCTACTATATCTTCCTTCACACGTTATGTATAGCTGGATGACTTTGAGTAGATGTTGCCACTTCTCTTCCAAGTAGGATCTAGGGATATCCTTTTTCAAAGTGATATATTTATGTTTGGGTTTGAGATAAGACCTGAACTCGATGTCTTTGATAGTGGTTGAATTGAACCATCTTTCACCAATCCTTGGCATTTCTGTCACTGCTGCAACAATTTCTTCATCAACTTGTACCTCAATTGTTCCAACTTTGGCTTTGGCTGCGTTAAAGGTCAATGCAAATGATTCAGCCACACCTTGATGAAATCCTTGGATTTTTTCACAGAATCTATAGCAGCCAACATCTCTGAACATCTGGAAAATCTCAGGGTGAGATTCTAGATAAGTTATGTCACTGAGCTCCTTCCTGAGCAAATTTCCTCCCTTCTTCATCTGCAATAACGGTTGTCAATACCTGCACTACAAAAAAATCGGACGTGGGAAGATATAGTGGCGCTGATAGGAGATGAATTGAAGTTCGGGCGAAGGAGTGGAGAAATACAGTGGCGCTGATAGGGGATGAATTGAAGTTTCGGGCGAGGGAAAATGCATGGTATGGGGAAAAAGGTTTGAATGAAAACCCTTGATAAATAATGAAAACCAATCATAGTGATGATTGTGTCATTTGATCAAGATGGAAAAAACCACGTGATGGATCAGGTAAAAACAAATGATGTGAGCTTATGGTGATCGGATCCACTAGATTAGGGTTAAACTGATATCATTAAATAATCATAACAGACAAACAGTCACTTGCCCAGATTGTATTATGATTTGATTTCAGTTGATTTCGGCAGCACTTGAGATGATGATGTTGTGTACCGATGGCAGTTAAAGAATCCGATGGGACAATCTAACCATTAACTGGCTCTATGCTTTTCGACAGCTTAAAACACCTCACACATACCATTTTAGCTACCGAAAAAGACAATTTTAGGCAGCTTAGAATACTTTGAGAAAAATCCCTTAGCTGCGGAAAGCGAAATTTAGTGTTTTTCTAATAAAAGTACAGACTCATCACTTATTTGAAAAGGAAAATCCAAATCTCTTCTTGAAGACTTCTAACTCAAAAATCATTCATCTAGTGATCCATCTTATTACCTAATGAAAATAACTTGAAAAATTTCATGTCAAATAGACAGTAAGACCAGCAAGCCATGAAATTCCTTATGATACCCACCAATCATATCTAGACGATCAGGTTTCCTATCATTATAGGATACTGACATAGGCTCCAACTGGGGATGAAATCTCCTGAGGAGGTGTCAAGAATCTCAGATCTTCGGATTTCTTAAATCAGAGCCTTATCCATGGGCTGATCCCACAATCTTATTATGCAACTGGTACTACGTCAAACTGAAAACAAAAAGTTGAATTTTGAAAAATTATTGAAAGGGATGCTCAAACATTTGAGCTTATTCAAAACTACTACCTACCCTACTGCAATCATTGCTCAGCTAGGTGATGGAAAAATGCCAATGCAACCAATCCAACAGTTGATCTAGTGGCTCTGTTCTTTCACTGTCTGTGATGAAACTCAGTAATAAATCTGTACTCATGTGTTAGAGTAATTCCCAACCTGCTTTTCCTTATATAAGATTTGATAAACCTGAACCATAGGAAAAACATCGGCAATGGAAAAATATCCTGTATTAATTTTTTTTTCCATATATGTATTTACAGGATCAATATAGGTTTGGCCCATATTTTGATTTTCAACTTCAAACAACTCAGCATCAAGACTTGATTTTTCACCTATGCCTTCTGTGTCTTTCAACGCTTCTTTATATGACTATGGATGCTCTGATGGTGTCTGAAAAGATGTCTTTGTTGCACCAGACAGTGGGGTAGACTGTCTAAACATATCCATATCATAACAATGTTTTAATTCATTTGGAGTAAATGAAGCCAGACTTTGAAAACACACATCATCCAGAATATCAGCTATAGGGTCATAAAATGTTTTGGATGGTGGTGATATTGGCCCTCCTAGTACTTCATGGTTTACACTGTGATTTTCAACTAGAATCCGACCAAGATTCCCTCTCACAATTTGAAAAGAAATAGGACACAGCGACAATGAATCACAATGGATCAACTCATTATCTGTTTTAGGCTTCATGGTTTCATCTGAGGCTTGAACTTCAAAAAGGCTCAAGGGTTGCACCTCTGGATTAGCTTTCGTGTTTACCTTGTTTTCCTCATTCTTTCTATTCACGACCTGTTTGTAATGTTCTCTTAACAATGAGGAAAACACAAGGGAAGACATTATGCATTTCTTGGGAAATTTTCTACGTCATCTTCCTTGGAATCTTGTTGGATATGAAAAATATGATGGTCATATGTGCACTGTGATAACCAGGATTTTTCTTCCCATGAAGATAATACTGGCTACTTTGAACAATCATCTTCAATCTCAACCATATAGTCAACATACTGAAGATTAGATCTG
>JZKD02S1506068.1:177705-205096 GCA_000966675.3 Picea glauca
CCGCACCACTTGAATTTGAACTTCTTCTTTGACTATGTTGTGAATTGAGTACGTGAAGAAATCCTTCTGTGGTTTAGGATAGAGAGGCTGGGATGCTAAGTTTTTGGGGACATTTATTCTTGTTCTTTCCAGAGTCGATGATACCCGAGGCTTGTGAAAAACAATTTCATCTTTCCTGTTAATATTTTGCAGCATTTCATTTACAATGTTCATCATAATATCTAGCTTTACTTCTAAGGATATCACATGCTCCTTTTTTGTCTTGTCCTTTCTCACTGCTTCTAGCTTTGCCTTCCTGTTCAATAG
This sequence comes from Picea glauca, assembly GCA_000966675.3. Classification (NCBI taxonomy): domain Eukaryota; kingdom Viridiplantae; phylum Streptophyta; class Pinopsida; order Pinales; family Pinaceae; genus Picea; species Picea glauca. The sequence continues at coordinate 178,012 of JZKD02S1506068.1, forward strand.
GTTAGCTTCCACATCCACTGCGATATTTTGCATTTCTTCTAGGGTTGCAGTGTCTTTTTCTCTTAACTGGAATGCCATTTCTGGATCAAAGGCTTCTGAGAAATGCAATTTAGCTAAACCAGGAGGTGGCCTTACATCCACAGGTATTGAATGATACACCTCATTGAACCTAGTTGAGAGCTATTGTATTATCTCTCCGGGTTTCTTTTCAAGTGGTCGTATTCTTCTAGGATGAGGAAAACATTTTCCATGATCACCCACCTATCTAAGAACACTTGCATGAACTGATGAAAATTTCTGATGCTTGCAGCTGGCATATTTCTAAACCAAATTTTAACTTTACCTTGCAAAGACAGGGCAAACATCCTGATACAGACATCATCATCTTCAACCTCATAAAGGTCAAGGAAATCCTTAAGGTTTTGAATATGCTTTTCAGCAGTGATCTTCCCATTTTCTCCATCAAACCTAGGCAGATTATTGATATAATTGTGAGGGAGGTCATGGAGAATAGGAGGCAAATCTAGAGGCTGGTATCGGTCTGGGACTTTTGCAATCACAGGGGATGAAGCAAGAGGCTTACAACCATCCAGAGGTTTTGCAAGAGAAGGAGATAAAGCAGGAGGCTTATGTCTCACTAGGATTTCTACATATGCATCTGGGGTGTGCAAAGGTGTATGAGTATGTACATAATCCACAATTGGGGATATGATCTCTCGGGGCTCATCAATCAATAGGTGGTCAATGTAATCCTCAGTAATATACTTTTGATCAGGCTTAGAATAAGACAAAACATAATTCCAGATAAAACCAAAGATGTCTTGAATGCAATTTGAGCTTGAGTACCTGGTCTTTCTAGGCTGCTTGGCCATGCATTAGGTTCTTCCTCCAGTGGAGTCTTTGAGTTTGGAATTGTTTGGAGCTGATTGGAGTCGCCAGGTGAATGATCTTAGCCTTCTTGTGTCTGGTCACTGTCCACCATGAGTGATCAGATCTGGAGCTTTGAAGTGTACTACTGGGGATATTCCCCAGTATGGTCACCATTCTATTAGCACTTTGTAATTTGCCCAAGGCTATGATGGAAATCACAGAGGCAACATCAAAACCACTTCGATTCTTGGATCTAGCCCTCCAAGACTCAGAGAGGGATCTCTCTGTCTGATATAGCTTTGTTTGAAGAGAATATTAGGCTAGCTATGCAGAACATGGGCTTGTTTATGGGTTCAGAGTTGGTTTGTTTAACGCATAAAGGACCATTGGGCAACATGGAGTCAATGATAAAGATGATAAATGAATGAATAACTAAACAAGATGTAACCAGGCAAGATAATCATGCAAGTGGATTCTTTTAGCTTATAGGATGGAAAAGAAGAAAATATTGGAGTTCATTTAAAATGTAGAGCAAAGTACAACTGACTTCTACGCCTCAAACTTCGAGGAAAACATAAATATTGCATTGAGCCAGCATAGGGTGTCAAGAAAAAATCCTGTACATTACCTTTTCATAGACAATATAGAAATAAAAGAGTATGAAATAGGAAAAATCATGAGTTACATGAGAGAAACTTCACCACTTAAACACAACACAGGAATCTGGAAAGAGTGTCTTTGTATTAATTCATAAAGTCATTTGTAGACTACTAATCATCTTTTCAAAATAGAGAACCATGTTTCTACATTATCTACCATCTGGTACCTCCAGGTCCAACCCCCCTTATGTATTTTACATCTGTATATAAAGGTAAAGATGCTATCATTCCTCAAAAATTCGAATCCTACCCCTGCCTTCTAAAAATAGAAACAATAAAAATGATTTGACACATGTGATAGATGGTCTCCTAAACATAAGGGTCGATTACAATAGAAAATACATGTGCAAAAATTTCTCCTGATTTCCAGAGTGTTGTTTCAGTAGAGTCCTTTTTCCATTCAAAAAGGTAGACATCACATTGACATGTGGAGAAATAACATTCCTTTTACTGGTCTTCATGATATCTTCAATAAATGTCAGAAGATGACAAGGAACTTTGAAATCCTACTTTGAAAAATGGACAATCTTTACCACGAATTTTCAAAAGCCACTTAACCTTTTCGCCTGAATACCTGCCTCAAAAACTTGAAAAGGGTGATGATCTATATCCCTTTGATCTTATCCTTCATTTGGAACCCCTTTCACAAAATTTGGACACCAAAAAATTCGTTTTGTTCAAAATATGAACATTCTGTCATCCCTTACGCTTTCAATAGCTTATAGGTGTAAAACAGGAAAGAGTTAGCTATCAAAAGCGTGGCTTTCGATAGCTAACATCACCTTTAGGAAAATAGATAAACTGCCAAAAAATCTGAGTTTTCCACCCCCGTTCAAAACTACAAAAAGAGATTTTCTTTGACCTACCTACTCCTTAGGGTCTTCGTTTAGGTTCTCAGCAACTTCAGCTAGAGCCCTTAAATAAAAATGTGCTCTTGGATTAGGATTTTTTAGCTTTAGTTTGATCCTCAAACCTCTAATCATTTTAAGCAATTTGCGATTTTCCTTGAGCAATTTCTTGTTCCTTTTCTGTTCTTTTACATGCATTTTAGATAATCTTTCAAAACAATCTCTTACCTCATCTGAGGTATTGCTTATATTCTGGGTTTGGGATTTGATGAACCTCTCAAGCATTTTCATCTCTGATATTTCTTCTTGGAGTTTTTCAATCTTCGATAGTTTGCTGACCTTGCTGTGCCTACTGATTGATGTTTCAGGAATCTCCAAGTCTGGGAACTCTGATGAAAAAGGTGCTTCTTCAAAGACAACCTGTTCAGGAACCCCTCTTTCCCCTAGCTCTAAATCCTTGTCTAAATTTGGATAAGGCAAATTCAAAACGTTTTTACCAGAGGCATTTGTTTGCCCTTCTGTATCTTGGCTAAAAACAAGCATCTTCTTGTCTTTCTTGGACTTGGAAGAAGAGGTTGGGCCCTTTGCAATTACTGGAGTAATGGCTCTCCTTTTCCTTTTACTACTTTGTGGTGTTGAAAACTTAATGAGTGAAGTCTTTTTCTGGTCCTTGTGTTGGGGTTCTGGTTCAAATTCACCCCAGAAAAGAAGATACTCCCAACTCCTATCCCTCTTCTGCAATTCTTGAAACACTGTGAGTTTGATAAGACTGTGATGGGAAAGCCTACCCTGCACCTTGCTAGGTATGTCCTGGACCTAATGTGTCATATTTGTCAAACTTTTGTGAAAGTAGAAGGGAATATTTAGACGACATCTCCCTGTGAAATGATTCATGAGCTTGAAGTGGTAGAACATTACTCTGCTATATCTGCCTTCACACATTATGTATACTTGGATGGCTTTGAGCAGATGTTTCCACTTCTCTTCCAAGTAGGATCTAGGGATATCCTTTTTCAAAGTGATACATTTGTGTTCAAGATTGAGATAAAACCTGAACTCAATGTCTTTGATAGTGGTTGACTTGAACCATCTTTTCCCAGTCCTTGGCATTTCTGTCACTGCTGCAACAATTGCTTCATCAACTTGTACCTAAATTGTTCCAACTTTGGCTTTGGCTCCGTCAAAGGTCAATGCAAATTCTTTAGCCACACCTTGATGAAATCCTTAGATATTTTCATAGAATATGTAGCAGCCAACATCTCTGAACATCTGGAAAATCTCAGGGTGAAATTCCAGATAAGTTATGTCACCGAGCTCCTTCTTGAGCAAATTTCCTCCCTTCTTCATCTGTAATAACGATTGTCAATACATGTACTACAAAAAAATCAGACGTGGGGAGATACAGTGGTGATGATAGGGGATGAATTGAAGTTCGGGCAAAGGAGTGGAGAGATATAGTGGCACTGATAGGGGATGAATTGAAGTTTCGGGCGAAGGAAAATGCATGGTATGGGGAAAAAGGTTTGAATGAAAACCCTTGATAAAAAATGAAAACCAATCATAGTGATGATTGTGTCATTCGATCAAGACAAAAAAAACCACGTGATGGATCGGGTAAAAACAAATTATGTGAGCTTATGGTGATCGGATCCACTAGATTAGAGTTAAACTGATATCATTAAATAATCATAACAGACAAACAGTCACTTGCCCAGATCATATTATGATTTGATTTCAGTTGATTTCTGCAGCACTTGAGATGATGATTTTGTGTACCAATGGTGGTTAAAGAATCCGATGGGACATTCTGACTGTTAACTGACTCTGTGCTTTTCAACAGCTTAAAGCGCCTCACACATACCGTTTTAGCTACCGAAAGAGACAATTTTAGGCAACTTAGAATATTTTGAGAAAACACCCTTAGCTGTTGAAAGTGAAATTTAGAGTTTTTCTAATAAAAGTACAGACTCATCACTTATTTGAAAAGGAAAATCCAAAGCTCTTCTTGAAGACTTCCAACTCAAAAATAATTCATCTAGTGATCCATCTTATTACCTAATGAAAATAACTTGGAAAATTTCATGTCAAATAGACAGTAAGACTAGCAAGCCATGAACTTCCTTATGATACCCACCAACCATATCTGGATGATCAGGTTTCCTATCATTATAGGATACTAACATAACCCTTCTTATTTTAGCACAAAGCTTCATAGGTCAAGTAGAGTGTTGCACACTAGGGAAACAGATCTACGCATAGAGCTTTCAAAGTTCTAGGTCGAATCTTTACACAAAGTTCTTCTTCCTCAGTTCCCAACAACGAAACCATTTTTTTGCATAGGGACATACCCAGGATTCAACGCTACAACACCGCACCAAAAAAACCCTAACTACCGGCCCTTTCGGCAACACCTGCGAAGTAAGTGAAGTCTCACCCAAGGTAGAGGCAGGGGTGGTTCCAAGACTAAAATGTCTGCAACCTTAGCTGGGACACAGATATGTGATTCTAACACTTAACAGAGCACTTAGAACCGACAATTCAGTAATATCCAACCAATATATACTTCACAGATAAAACAGAGCATCGCAACACTTATTCAGATCTAATGTGTCTAAGCACTTAGCATTAAGAGACATATTAGATCTAGCAAGTTTAAGCACTAAGCACATTCACATAGTCCCAATCTAACATTTATATACATCATTAAGCACAAAGAATAAATAGGTCTATCTAACAGTCATTTATATCAAAGCACTAAGAAAATAAGCACATAGACACACAAAGCAGATAAACACAGCATGTATGTGGTTCACCCCCACCCTGGGGCTACGTCCACCAACTCTTCTCTTCTTCTATTATCTTCTTTTAATCAGTTACAGACAAAAAGCATCAAGATCCTACTCTTAATAGGACAGGATATTTGCGCGCACTTTGCCAGATCCTCCTTCCTCGAGTAGATCTAACACATAGTCTGTGCACTCAGCACTTACAACACTTGCACTTAGCTCTACAAGTTCTCACACAGTATGCACAAAGTTGGTCAAGGCACATAGATCATATATTATCACTAATATATCGGCCACAATCACATAGATTGACTACTTCTTACATAACCTATCCTTCTATTTATACATTACAAAAGGGCCTAAACATGGATAAAACCCATGGGTCAACATTCACATACCCGTTACATTATCCCAAAACCAAAAAAAGACCCAAAAAGGGACCGAGATACCACGATCTCTGCTTCGTCTTGCGCTCCTCCTTCGACAGCCTGTCGAAGTCCCAAAAATGATCAATCATGACCAAGTATCCATAAAAATTGGTCAAGGGACAACAGGAGGAGCAAATGGATTACCAAAATTATGGAATTTGACCTTGAAATAAAGCCCACTAAATTGGTGAAAGGCCAAGGTTTATCTAGGTTGCTGGCTAAATCAAATTGCAAATCTTTGGGGGTTAATTTCATGAACATAAACTCAGAAAATCAGCAAGCTAAGTTGGTTGATAAAGGTTCTCATGTCACCCCAAAGTTGGCAGAATGCACTTGGTATAAGGACATCATATATTTTCTACAAAAATTGCAGCCTCCTGATGGTTTGGAAAAGAGCAAGGTAAGAACTTTGAAGCTTAAAGAAATCAGATATTGTCTTATTGACCAAGTTTTGTATTGGAAATATCCTATAGGAGTGCTTTTGAGATGTCTAGATCCACAGGAGACCCAAAAGGTCTTGACTGATTTTCATGATGGTTTATGTGGGGGCCATCACTTCTTGAGAACCACAGCCTATAAAGTCCTTAGAGCTGGGTAATTTTTGCCTAGCCTTTTTACTGATGTTTTTGCAAAGATTAGAGCTTGTGTCAAATGCCAAAAGTTTTCTGGAAATCATCAACTTAAATCTTTTCTATTGAAGCTTGTGGTAGCTCCAGGACCTTTTCAGTAGTGGGGTATAGACTTCATTGGGGAAATCCATCCTGCTTCAAGTGGTCAACATAGGTGGATTTTGAATTCCACTGATTACTTCACCAAGTGGATAGAATCCATTCCTAATAGGAATGAATCCCAGAAGGTAATCAATAGTTTTCTTGAGGATATCATGTCAAGATTTGGTTGTCTGAGAAAAATTGTTACTAATAATGCTACATCCTTCAAGGCTGAACCATTGATCAAGTTCTGTGAATAGTATGGGATTACATTGGTTCATTCTAATCCTTATTACCCCCAAGGGAATGGATTGGAAGAATCCTATAACAATATCCTTATAAAGATCATCAAGATATTGTTAGAAGACAACAAGAAAGAATGGGACTCAAACTTGAAATTTGATTTGTGAGCTGATAGAGTTACGACACGGAGGTCACTTGTTGTCTCTCCTTTTCGGCTTGTATATGGGGTTGAGGCTATCTTTCCTACTCAGCTAGCCTTGCCCATGGAAAAATTCTTCCAGGACTACCAAAGAGAACCTGATGATATGGTCAGAAGGATACACTAGTTGGTAGAAGTGCAACATACTAGCGAGAAGCTACTGGACAAAGCATATGACCATCAATAGAAGATCAAGCAAGCCTTTGACAAGAAGGTAAGCAAAGAAGATTTCCAGTTGGGAGATCTAGTTATCAAGTGGGATGCACCCAAGCAAGACAAAGGAAAACATGGTAAATTTGAAGCCTTGTGAATTGGTCCCTTCAATATTTCTGAGGTATTTTTAAATAACGCTTATAACTTGTAGAATTGGAGGATTCCGAAGTTTTTGGTGGCCCCGTCAATGGGCACTTTCTGAAAAAGTATTTTTCTTAAGCCATGAGTGGTTTTCCCATAATGTCCCCCACCTCTTAGAGAGGTGATGAGGAGACTCAGTGGCCTGGGCACCCCCACTAGGTCATAGTCTCACACTAGGGGAGAAGGTCAACTAGACTAAATTTATATTTTTAAGTTGACTTGAGGAAGAAAAAGGATAAAAGGAGTAAAAGATAACTCAACAGAAGAATAGAAGTTAACCCTGGGAGTTAACCTAACTCAAAAAATAATTAGAAGGAAAATTATAAATAAGAGGTTGGGGTGCACCTGTTGGGAATTCTAGATTTGGTATATTGTTTGGTATTGCTCTTGAGAATTCAGTTTGGGGGTTTTGCTGTACAAACCCTTGTGAGAAACTCAGTGGTGAAACACCCACTCACCTTGTTCCATAGCTTGGTCTCGGGGATGAAATATTCCTCCACACCACTCTACTCTTATCATATTTCCATCTAGTGCTTTAGAAGGTAGAAGGGCCGTACTGTTCTTGTGCTTTCAGCAAGGGTGCACCATCATCTAGAGGAGGGTTCGATCCAGCTTATCAGGAGAGACTGTGGCCATTCCGACACTTGGGTTTTATTTGCAGGGGCACTCCCATCATTTTGAGGGATTTTCTAGAGAGTTATCACCATCAGATATTTATCTTCAGAGTGGGATGTCTTGGAGGCAAAGGGGACATCCTATGATTCAGTAAATCTTAGATCTAGAAGGCTACGTCTGGAATCTGAGTCTGAAACTTCTCTTACAGGATTCTCATAGCCTGATCTACATTCCTGGGGAGTTTCAGGGCATTTAGAGGCTTTTCACATCAGGGTTGAATCACCTAGGGTTCCAGTCATCAAGGAGGGCACAACTTCAGAAGAAGATTCAGAGTTTGGAGGAGTTTGCATTGGACATTCAGCTTAAGATTTGGAGGGTAATCCCATCACCCTGATCTATCATCTTGCTGAGTTTGGACTCATTTGGAACCTTCCTTCAGTGGGATTGATTTATTAAGGTTTTCAATCTTCTATTGGAGCATGGCATTCTTTAGCTGGAGGGTTTGGCAGTCAGATCTTGTTGTATTGATCTTCATTTCTCATTTAGCCTTTGGAGGCTTATTTTGTATCGCCAAAGCATTTTCTAGCAGCTCATATCTATTGTCCATATGGCCATCTGAGGATTGTTCCATATCGGCTATCTATTGTATTGATTCCATATTGCTTATAATAAAAAGTGGTAGTTATTGATTCCAAGCAAAAAATTTGGCTTGGGATCATTACAGTGGTATCAGAGCTTTGATCCTCCAAACCTGTGGAGGGATCGGTGCATGCAGAGGTACAGTGGAATATTTATGGGTCGAAGAAAGAAACCCAGCAGTGAAATAGAGGCCAAAATGGAAGGGTCAGGGGATGACCATGAGCCTCAAGGCTTGGCCTACATAGCATCCGAATTCGATAAGTTCCAACAAACCATAAACCGCATATAAAGCACGTTGGTCCAACACTTAGATGAGTACCAGGAAACCGACAGAAGGGGATAGGCCGAAATTTCTGAAACCTTGAAGAAGGTTGATGAGAAACTGCAGATGATGAACAAGAAAAAATCTTGGATAATAGAACTTCTGATGCAAGTGACCCATCAAGGGAAGGACCCTGATACGTATGGGAATAAGGAGGCTGGTGGATCCGATGGAATCCATGAGGAGATCAGATATAACTTAAAGAAAGCCCCTAGATCCGAAGGAATTCTAGGAGGAGGCACGTCCCAGGGTCAGATGGGTAGCAAGGTCAATCATAGGCCATACATGCCCATGTTCACAGATGAAAAACTAGGTCGACATTCAGGTAGCAGAGCTAACCCTAGAACGTACATGCCCACATTCACAGATGAGCAAGAGCAACAGGAACAGGTTGAAGACTTTGTGGAACAATTGGAAAGGAGTACCAAGGAATACTACAGCCTGGATATGAGGGTTCAAAGATAGATGACCCTAGATCAGTATTGCCAACTCAGGTTTAGAAATCAACCTAGGATGAACTAGAGGGGCAGTTTTGAGTTTGAATAAAGAGAAGGAAAGATAGAGATTCCATACTTTGATGGTACAGCCAAGATGACAACACAATATTGGGTGCAAAAGATGGATACTTACCTACAGCTTAACCCCATGAGAGAGATGGAGGCCATCAAGTTTTCCACTATGTACTTGGATGGCAAGGCTCACGACTGGTGGTATCATGGAATCACCACACTCGGTCACAATCAGATTGTGTCCTATACAAAATTCACTCAAAGGCTCATTGATAGATTTGATCAAGGAGATCCTAAGTTACATTTTTGAGAGCTCACCCAACTCAAGAAAACAGGCACAACTGAGGCATATATTGATGAATTTCAGAGGTTGGCAGTGATGGTGCACGACATGTCCCCGACCAGGCTCATGATTCTTTTCATAGAAGGGTTGATGGAACCCTTGAAGGGTTGGGTAAAGGCATTCAAGCCTACCAACCTATAGGAGGCCATTTGGAAGACAAGGGATTTGGGTCCAGCTACTAAACCTAAATTCATACCCAGACCACCTCTTAACAATGGTGGAAGAGATCAAAGGCCTCCAATAAACTAGGGAGGACGTGACCCTAAGGGTTTTGACAGGGGTCGTGGCATAATAGATGACAAGCCTAGGAGAGAACTAAGGAGGAAGAAACTCTGCTTCACATGCAAGGAACCATGGAACTCATCACACAAGTGCACATGACATGGTCAGGTGCAATACATTGAGGTCACTTCAGACAATGAAGAGGAAGATGAGATTGGCCAGATATAGAACATGGAGGCAGAAACCACTGAGGCAGTAGAGGAGGAACAGATCACAGGACAGGATAGTATGGCCACATTTTCATCTATCAGTGGAGTGCCCAAGTATAACACCTTCTGAATGAGGGGGGTCTTGCAGGGTCAAAGATTTTCGGTCTTGATTGATGGAGGAGCTTCCCACAACTTCATTGATGCAACATTACTAAAGAGGAGGCACATATACACAGTAGAATTTGAAGGATTCAAAGTGGAGGTTGCAGGGGGAAGCACTATGCCCTGTGACAGATATATTTCATGCATGAAGCTTACCTTGGGTAGGCACGAGCTGATACAAGATGTCTATGTCATGGACCTTCCGGATACCAACATCATCCTAGGAGTTCAGTGGCTCAACACATTTGGGCCTATCATCACCAACTACAAAACTATGGAAATGTCATTCACAGAGGAGGGTGGACGAAAGGTAGTGCTTCGGGGCATGGCATGGAATGCTGCAAAGGTAGTCATGGCCAAGAGAATGGAGGCCATCTTCCAGAAGGATGAGATAGTATATGCAGCTGAATGTAGGATTGTGACATGTATGGATGAACAAGGCAAGGTTCACTACACTCCAGAGACCAAGGAAATCATTGACAGGCACCACAAGGTGTTTGGGCCTATTCCTCTGGCGATTCCACCAGATAGAGGATTTGAGCACATTATTGAGCTAGAGGAAGGGGCCAAACTAGTTATCACCACACCATACAAACATCCCAAGAAGTACAACGATGAGATAGAGAAGGCCATCAAGGAACTTCTAGACATGGGGCACATCAGGCCCACCAGTATCCCTTTTGCTTCTTTAGTAGTGCTGGTGAAGAAGAAAGATGGCACTATGAGGATGTGCATTGACTTCAGGGCCTTGAATAAAAAGACCATCAAAAACATGTATCTGATACCAAGGATTGATGAACTATTGGACGAATTGCATGGGGCCATCTACTTTACTAAGATTGATCTTCATTTTGGTTATCATCAGATCAATATGAGGGAGGAAGACATCTCAAAAACAACTTTTAGATGTCGATACGACCATTATGAGGTTTTGGTGATGCCCTTTGGCTTAACCAATGCCCCTGCTATGTTCCAATCATGTATGAACCATGTGTTCAACAAGCAGCTGAGGAAGCACCTGTTGGTATTTTTTGATGACTTTCTTATCTACAACAAGACGTGGGAGGAGCATCTAAGGCATGTGGATCAGATCTTGTCAATCATGGAGGAACAATCACTGTATGCTAAGGAGTCCAAATGCGAGTTTGGAATGACAAAGGTCTTCTATTTAGGACACATTATAGGGGAAAAAGGGGTACAGGTACATCAGGAGAAAATACAAGCCATCAGGGAATGGCCTACTCCTAAGACACTCATAGAATTGAGAGGATTTCTAGGCATGTGCACGTGGTACAGGAAGTTTGTCAAAGGATTTTCTCAATTGTGTGCACCTTTGACCGATTTGACCAAGAAAGGAGCCTTCAAGTGGGATGAGGTGGCTCCGATAACGATGGATAAGATGAAGGAAGTGACGAGTATGTGCCCAGTCTTAGCCCTTCCAGATTTCAACCTTCCTTTCACCTTGGAGTGTGATACCTTAGGGGAAGGAATAGGGGCCGTACTAATGTAGAACAGGCACCCTTTTGCCTATGAGAGTCGGAAAATCAGAGGTCTCGAGCTACTCTACAATATTTATGACAAAGAAATGATGGCTATCATGCATGCACTAGCCAAATTCTGATAATGCTTGGTTGGTTCTCGGTTTATGGTCAAGTCAGATCATAATAGTCTCAAATATCTATTGGAGCAGAAGGATTTGAATGAGAGGCAACAGAAATGGGTAAGAAGAATACAAGCCTACGATTTTGACATTGAATTTGTCAAAGGGAAGAACAATGTGGTGGATGATCCGTTATCCAGAAGGCCATCCATATTTTCCATGACCGGAGTATCAATTGACTGGAATGACCATCTGGTGATGAAGTATGCAAAGGATCAGTTTGCATGCCAGCTATTGTATGGGAAGGTACAAGATGACGACTTCAAGGTTATGAATGACCTCATTTACTATAAGAACTAAATATTTTTGGTTCCTAAATCGGCCTTCAAGGCTAAGATATTGCAGGCGTACCATAACTCACCAATGGAAGGACATCAGGGGATCAACAAGACGTACAGGCAAGTGAGAGAACGGTTCTCATGGAAGGGTCTCAAGGAGGACGTGATTAAGCATGTCAAGGAATGTACTACATGTCAGGAGAACAAAGATGAGCACATGCATCCAACAGGACTACTACAACCCTTACCCATTCCAGAGCAAAAATGGGAGAGCATATCGATGGATTTCATCACCGGGTTGCCAAAGACACAGGGGAAGGACTACATTTTTGTAGTAGTGGACAGATTGACCAAGTTTGCACACTTCTTCGCCATAGCTATTGAATTTAGTGCCGCACAGGTGGTTGAACTTTTCTTTAGGGGGATTTTCAGGTTGCACGGCCTTCCCAAGACCATTTTCAGCGACAGGGATAGCAAGTTCATGAGTACATTCTGGCAGAAATTATTCAGGTTGGTTGGTATGGCTTTGACCCCTAGCACCAGCTATCACCCTCAGACGGACGGACAAATAGAGATAGTCAACAAATGGGTGGAAGGCTACCTCAGAAATTATGTGGTAGGGCAATAGAAAGCATGGGCCAGATGGTTGCATTTAGGAGAGTATTGTTACAACACTACCCAACACATGTACATAGGCATGTCACCATTCAGGGCCTTGTATGGTTATGACCCTTTATCTTTTGGGGAGATTGCTTTAGATGACAGCAGAGCACCTATGGTACATGATTGGATACATCAGAGCCAAGACATTCTCAGGGAACTAAAGGATCATCTACAGAAAGCACAAAACCAACAAAAAGTCCAAGTAGACAAACACAGGGTTGATCATACCTTCAAGGTTGGTGACTTGGTCTACCTAAGGCTCCAACCATATAGGTAGGTGTCCATCAAGAGGAGCAGAGCAGACAAATTACAACCACATTTCTTTGGGCCCTACAGAGTCAGCAGGAAGATAGGGGCCATAGCTTACGAGATGGAGCTCCCACAGGGTAGCATAATACACAATGTCTTCCATGTCTCCTGCCTTAAGAAAGCCCTCAGCCAACACATCATACCCATTGAGGTATTACCCCCCATGGATGAGGAGGGACAACTTGTTTTGATTCCAGAGGAGGTATTAGAAGTCTGAGAGAAGAGGCTCAGAAACTGAAGCATCAAGGAGTACTTGATCAGATGGAAGGATTTACCCATTGAGGATGCCACCTGGGAAAAGGAGCACGTGGTAAGAAAAACAGGTTTGGAATTGCTTGAGGACAAGCAATTTCAAGGAGGGGAGACTGTAATGTCCCCCACATCTTAGAGAGGTGATGAGGAGACTCAGTGGCCTAGGCACCCCCACTAGGTCATAGTCTCACACTAAGGGGGAGGTCAACTAGACTAAAGTTATATTTTTAAGTTGACTTGAGGAAGAAAAAGAATAAAAGGAGTAAAAGATAACTCAATAGAAGAATAGAAGTTAACCCTGGGAGTTAACCTAACTCAACAAATAATTAGAAGGAAAAGTATAAGTAAGAGGCTGGGGCGCATCTATTGGGCATTCTGGATTTGGTATATTGTTTGCTATTGCTCTTGAGCATTCAGTTTGGGGGTTTTGTTGTACAAACCCTTGTGAGCAACTTAGTGGTGAAACACCCACTCACCTTGTTCCACAACTTGGTCTCGGGGATGAAATATTCCTCCACACCATTCTACTCTCAACATATTTCCATCTAGCACTTCAGAAGGTAGCAGGTCCGTACTGTTCTTGTGTTTTCAGCAAGTGCACACCATTATCTAGAGGAGGGTTCAATCCAGCTTATCATGAGAGCCTGTGGCCATTCTGACACTTGGGTTTTATTTGTAGGGGCACTCCCATCATTTTGAGGGATTTTTTGGAGAGTTATCACCATCATATATTTAGCTTCAGAGTGGGACATCTTGGACACAAAGGGGACGTCCTATGATTCAGTAAATCTTAGATATAGAAGGCTATGTCTGGAATCTATGTCTGAAACGTCTCCTACAGGGTTCTCATAGCCTGATCTACATTCCAGGGGAGTTTCAGGGCATTTGGAGGCTTTTCTCATCAGGGTTGAATCACCTAGGGTTCCATCCATCAAGGAGGGTGCAGCTTCAGCAGAAGATTCAGAGTTTGGAGGAGTTTTCCTTGGATGTTCAGCTTGCGATTTCAGGAGGGTAATCCCATCACCCTGATCTATCATCTTGCCAAGTTTGGACTCATTTGGAACCTTCCTTTAGTGGGACCGATTTATTGAGGGTTTCAGTCTTCTATTGGAGCATGGCGTTCTTCAGCTGGAGGGTTTGGTAGTCAGATCTACTTGTATTGATCTTCATTTGTCATTCAGCCTTTGGAGGCTTATTTCGTATCGGCAGAGTATTTTGTAGAAACTCATATCTATTCCGTACGACCATCCGAGGATTGTTCTGGATCAACTATCTATTGTATTGATTCCATATTGCTCATAATAAAAAGTGGTAGTTAGTGATTCCAAGCAAAAAATTTGGCTTGGGATCATTACATTTCCATTCATTGTAAATATCATTTTTGTTTTATTTCTGATTGAATAAGTGACCCCATATCCCTAGGATAAGACATTGAAGCTTCTTGTTCTTGGAAACTCATAGGGAGCATGCCATCCCCAGTGGAGCCAATGTTATCACATGAAGTTGTCATGGGTCTTTTATCCCTTAGGTTTTTAATTTTCATCCTTTATTCTTTAGGTTTGATTTATTTTTCTCTTTGTGATTTTCTTAGGTTAGTCTAAAAAAATAAAGACTTGGGTTTTGGCTCATTTTTTGGCCCATACATATGATTTTAGCCTAGGTTCATTTTATGGTTCATGTGTTTGACTCACCTTTTGACTTGACACCAAGCATTATCAACCCCATGATCCTAACGACTTGAAAAGTCACTCCATCCACTCATGCTCTTTATCCTTTCCATGTTGTCCCTATGTTCATTAAGGGGGTCAAATCAAACTTTGAAAAGGGCGCTGCCAACTCACTAGGAATTTCCGTAGTGAACCTTTATTCTATGCTCCTTTACCATAATTCGCTATAATCAACTGATGTCATGACTTCCATTGTTTTCAGTGCCCTTGTCTTTAAAAATGAATATTGATATTTGGTCATTTATTAGCTCTAACTCTTTATCAATTTGAATTTTTCGTCCCAAGCTCAGCACTGCTAAAATCACTAGTTCAGACAAGATGCAGATTTCGCTACGGGATCGATTGTTAGAGATGAATTAGAGGCTGAGGTGGATGTAGAAGTTCCATAGCTTGTTGCAGATATTCCATCATCAACCACAACTTCCAAGTATTTCTTGAGTCCTTTCAACTGCATGGGAAAGTGTTAAGATACACCTACCTCATCTTTTGGTAGCACCTGACACTACAAACTGCATCCTCTCTGATCCATTTGCATCTATATTCTTTCTTCCATAGACTCCATAGCCATTTTCCAACTGAGTTTCTCCTATACCAAGGTCCATCCATTTTTCTTCAGAGTCTTGAATTCCCATTCATTCACTTGGCTCTTGTGTCCACACTGCGCTACAGAAATCACTGCCAAAACTAACTCTAAGGATCCCCTGTTCCAGTGTTGTGTTTTCCTTGGATTTATCAGTGCCATCATCTGTATTCACAATATCCATGCATTAGCCTCCATTATTCACTATGTCTTCCTACATTTTTTTTTATCTCAAAGTCAGCTGGAAGTGAAGAGGATAACATTCCCTACCTTTTAAAGCTTTGATGACCATTGTATGGTGGCATAAAACTGAGGAGTGCAACCCTATATACCTTTCCTCATAGTTTCTTTCTATCATTTTTAAAAGAAATCCATCAAACCAGTCTATTGTTAATTCAAAGTGAGTTGGTGGAAAATACTTGAGAGAGAAACCATTAGCCGCTATCAATTCTCATAGACCTTTGCCTCTATTTGGTTCCTTCACCCCTCATTGTATCACAACCTTTTATCCCCTATTTATATCCATGGAGACACATCAAAGGAATAAGTCTCACAAGGGAGGGATTGTGGTTAGGACTAAAGCTTCTGAAAACACCTGTTTGATGCTGAGCCAATGGCCAGGGAGGTTTTCCAAAGGGTTGGAAGCCTCTCTTTTTGTCAAAACATGCAGAGGGGACACCCTGAAGTAGCAAGGCTGTTTACATTACACTTTGATGGCATTATGACCAAGGTGGGAAACCTTGATTTTGAGGTATTTGAGGCCTCTATTGCAGTAGCCATTGAGACACCTAATACTGGTGAGAGGTGGTTCAAATCCATGATCCTCAATGCTAACTTTTCCAAGGACTTCCTCAAACTAGACTATCAGAAAGAAAATTTGTCTAAGGGAGTGCCTAGGAGCCACCTATTTGAAGGCTTTGATAAAATGTTGAAAATCATCCAGAGATATTTTACATGTGAGGGAAGGTTTAACATGATATACCAGTATCATATAAGACTCTTGTTTCATTTCACTGGTAAGGATTCAATGGATATCCCTTTTTATCTATTGAGGAGTATGGGAAAGATGTCTGATAGAGTCCAAGCCAATTCCAAGGCTGTGGACACTAGTGTTTTCCACTCTGAGTTGATCAGAATGCTGGTGATGGAAGAGTTGAAGAAAAGGAACATTCCTTGGGAATAGTTCATAGTCTCTGCCCATATGTAGCTAGATATATCCTCTACCCCTCAATCAAGGATGCAAAACCCTTTTCCATCTAGTAGTTTTTCCCCAGCAAGAACAAGCCGGAAGAGAAAAAGAAAACCCACTACTAAAGACAAAGAAACCCCTAAAGAAATTGAAGAAGAAGAGAGGGAGGTTCATCACTCTCCACAGAGAGATTTTTCACCTCCTCCTGCACCTGAATTGGAAGAAGTCCCTTCATCTACCAAAACCACAACCAAGAGAGGAAGGAAGTTGCATTTCCCTTCACCTGCTCCAATGGCTAAGATCAGAATCAGGAATCCTTTTACTAGATCATCAACCCACAAGGAAGTTGTTGAAGTAGAAGTCTTACCCAAGGCTTCAATTCCAAGGAAAGAGAAAGATAAGGGTAATGGAATTGAGAAGCCTATTGAGGTGATAGATAGAGCCTTTGTTCAGTAGAAAGATAAAGGTAAATCCACTGATAAGCCTATTGAGGTTATCAACATTAGCACTCCACCTAGTAATCCCATTTTCAAAATATTGATTAGATAGCTTAGGGAGGCTAGGAAAGAAGTTGCTCATTTGAAGGTAGAAATTTTGATGGAGGGAAGAAAGATGAAGGAACTCATGGACATGTACAGTGAAACCCTTGATATGGAAAGGTTTTCATCAAGAAGAGCCATGCCTCTCCATAGGCAACTTAAGACCCTGTATAGGAAAAACATAAGCTTTCAGTCCCAAAACAGAAAGCTCAAGAAGGAATTATATCATTTTAAGGATGAACTAGCCCAGAGGAACTTAAATGTTCTCGTACAAGCTGCAATAGAAAGAGATGAACTTGCAGTTAAGAGGAGTATCCCTGCAAAGGAAAAATATGCTTTTATGACAGAGGGAAGTTCTCCCGCAACAAGGAAGAGTTCTAGATTGATGAAGTAGTTGGGGGACGACAGATCCATTTTTGTGGGTGGTCTCTTTTTGCAAGTGTGAAATAATAAAGGAAGTATGATTTTTATACCTATACAGGCATCTACATGCTCCTACTCCATCAGCTAATTTTTTTGTGTTTTTGAAGAATTTATTACATCATACAGAAGAAAAAAAAAACACAAAGATTCTGTAGCGCCATGGCGCTACATAATCTTCTATACATGATGTTCTACAAATTGCGCTATCAAAGGTGCTACAAAATCTCCTAGGAAAACTCAACAATAGCACTATGGAATCTACAGATCTATTTTATGGATGGCACTACCAAATGTGTAGAGCTGTTTCAGGAGGGGCGCTATGGAAACTGCAGATTCGTTACACAAGAGTGGCACTACGGAAAGAGCAGAGCTATTTCAGGCATGGCGCTACAGAATCTGCAGAGTTGTTACACATGATGCACTATGAAATCTTCAGAGTTGTTTTACAAAGGGAACTATAGAATTGGCTACCAAATGTGCTACAGAATGGCGCTACGAACTGGCCATCACGGTCAAAGGTTCAAATTCATGACTCCTTCTTGATTTTCGATGATGAGGAGAGAAGAAAGGATCACAGGTGGTAGCATGGAAGCATCATAAGACCATTGTAGGAAACTTGGCACTAAATAAGAATGTGCCTAAGCTAGAAGACATGCCATTTGATTATTGTTGGAGTGGTTGCCAACATGGATCCCAAATTGTAGCAGTTTGTTAAGATATGTTAGCACAAGTGTTAGAATTGTAGTTATTTTGGAGAATCCTAGGGTAGGATGGCCAACTGACACCTCTAGTTGTTTCCTTTTCTTTTTTGGTTATAAACACATCTTCTAAATGATTAGAGATATTTGAATGGTTGAGTAGCGCTCCCTGATTGTAATATTTTGACTAAGTAAAGTTGTTCTTTGGTTATGTATTGGACTTGAGACATTTTGATTAATAGAATTCAGTTCCCTTTTTATCATCTTGTTGCCTCTTATACTGAAATACTCATGATTGGATGATCCATATGAGATTTTGTGGTTGTGTTATGATGAATGTTTGACTATAATGCTGTTATGAATGTTTTTTAGTGTTCTTAAAATTTAAGTTCAAGAAGTTCTTGTAACCGAGTTTTCTTCTCTTGGCTACTTGAAGATCTGATGTTAATAGTATACCTTTCCACTTTCCTCACTAAGTCTTCCTCCTATTCACTTTTATTCCAAATCACTGACTGAAGTGAATCAAGACCTCATTTTCTTATGCATGCTAGCCTAGATTTATGAGTTAAGACATTCTTATTATGATTTTTTTCCATTTGACCTTTAATCACTCATTTACATTTACAAATATTTTGATGGGTACTGGGCTTATCGTCTTTCAATATGAGTGTGATTCTCAGTGCTAACATTAACCATATTACTGTGCGGTCTATTCTTGCACATAGTCTTGTGGAGACTTCGTGTATCCTCTGCTGCCAATTTTCTAAGCCCAGGCTTGAGTCTGATGCACATGAGGTGATGCTTCACCAACTGAGTACTCCATATGTAGCCAGGTTCACATAATATTCTTTTCGCGTGGTTTCTCTGTACAACTGGTTGATTTCCTTCAGGTCTAAGCATGTCAGTTCTACAAACTTTTCCCCTTCTGATGGGTCCAATGGTGCAATGACTATGTATTCGCCTGACTCGAATGTCATCTTCTGCATATTTAATTTGATTATAGCCTGGTTTTCAAACTTCCAATCCAATCCAAGCAATGTCAGATAAGGTGTTGTGTCATCCACTATCTCTATTACTTCGAAGTCAGCTTTAATGTGCACTCCATATAGATCTATTGTTACCTATTTTAGTCTCCCAATTGGTAGAACTTTGTGTTGATTTGGTAGTTTCAGCTGAACATGTGAATATCCTAATGTGGGCTCTCCCATACATTTCCATGTTTTCTTGGGTCGCACATTGACTTTGGATCCTAAATCCATTATAATATCTTCCATATTGAAATCTTCAATGTTCATGTTCATCCTGAACTCCCTACTTGTTCTCCTCCGTGTATGTAGGTGATTTACTATTTTTTGTTCTAACTTTCCTTCTGCCTCTATGCTACATTTATCTAGCATATTTTGTAATATTTTAACAGATGATGGGTCATTGAGTAATTTTACACATGATTGCAAAATCCCTTTAATTGTACTTACTTGTCCCAGGGGATGTGTTTCTTTGGTGTGATCCAGTGATGGAGGCATCTCGTACTCTGGTACTTCCTTATTATACTACGCATTTGATGTTGATGCAATGTCTGGCTTCAAAAATTCTTGTCTTGCTTGATTGAATATCTCCTTTTCATTCTGCACATCAAACTGTTTCCTTGGTTCAACATTCTTCTTTACCCATTCATGTTGTGTTGGCTCTTCTCTTTCTCCATCATTTCCTATTTTAGCTCCACCTCGTGTAACTATGTTGATGTTTTTTCCTTCATCCTACGCTTCTGTTGAATTCCCCTAATAGTGTTGAGCATTCTTTGGTTTCATGATCCAATGCGTGACAATACATACAAGTTGTTGGTGGGAGTGGACATTCCCATGCGTAGTGTCTTGGTTGTTGACAATTATGACATACCACTGGTCCTCTACCTCTTCCAAAGCCTCCTCTTAATCTTCCTCTGCCTCTGTAGCCAGCTTGATCCCCTCACGATGCGTTATACTAAGGCACCTAGTTATACTGCACAATATTATAGTGTGACTGCATGGTATTGTACTGCAGCTGCGCAATGTTGTATGGCTGTTGCGTAGTGTTATACTGCTATTACGCAGTGTTGTATGGGGTTGGTACTTGTTTAAACTAAGGTGCGGTTTTCTCGGTCATCATTTATGCCTGCACCCGGTATGCATTTGATGTTCTTTCCCTCATCAAGTCCATGGTTCTGCAATCTTTTTCATCATGGTCCACTGACTTGCAAAAGTTGCAATATGATCTCTTCGGTATTGTCTGGTACTTCTGCATTATTGGGAAGTGATATGGATCATGTCCTAGTTTCTTATAGATTTCACACCATAATCCTCCTATTGGAAATGTGTTTGGCATTCCTGCTAACATGTACTACGCGAATGTTGGACATTCATTCTTATCGTGTCCTTATGTCCTACATGTGGTACACCAAACGACTTCTCTTTTTTCCTTACTTTTGTTCTAGTTCAGCTGGAATGTTAAGTTCTTCAGATCCTCCTTCAAATCCTCTATGGCTGGATCTATCTTCTGATATTGGTTTTCTTCCAGTTGTAGAGTTGCCTACCGAGCCTCTTCCTGTGTCTAAAGCTTCTATTGTCGCAGTGGATATTTCAAGTGTGGTCATAGTGAATTGACGAACATGTGCCTATGATGCATATATGTCATGACATATTTCCACTTTCCTTTCAATCATTTGAATCTCTGGTCAATCTCTCATACAGATTCTCCTGGTTTCTGTCTAATCTCTATCATCTCGTTCATATATTGATCCTCTGAACTAGGCTTCTGGAACTCATTTATCTTCAACTTCTTGATATCTCCAATCGTTCTGGTTGTCCCTGGTGGATTGTTTGCAGCTAAACTCATATACCAATCCAGTGAGTGATCCCTTAGTGTGATAGATAATTTTTCAAGTTTAGTATCCTCGTCTGTGATCTGTTTCGATTCCTAGATCTTTTCACAGATAAACAGGTGCTTCTCTGGGTCCTCCGATGCTTCTCCTTTAAATTCTGGTAACTTGATGGTGGGATCGTGTCCTGCCATCCTGAATGTTGAACTACTACCTCCACGCAGTGTAGATACTTGAATAATGCTTCCTAAACTGTCTCCCCCAGTTGTTGTTCCTGTAAGTTTTAAACTTGTGAATTAAAGCAATGCATACAGATTCTTAAGGAAAACAAAAATTAATCAATTGCCCATGCACATAGTACACAGAGATTTATGTTGGAAACCCTTAACCGGGAAAAAAACATCCTATCTTGGTGCCGCACCTTTCAACTCTTCATTGTATTAATTTCACCATTCACCATAAAATATATACAATATTTTAGGTATTCTGTAGCTCCAAAAACTCTAATCCCTTAATCCAGGATTAATTTAGAAAACTGCTAAAAATAGCAAAATCCGCTAAAAATAGAAAAAACCACCCGTGTAGGAATGTTGTCTTCACATCCATATGTTCCACTTCAAGATAAAAAGCAGCAACAATAGATAAAATAAATCTAATAGAAGTTAACTTGGCAACAAGAGAAAAAATCTCACCAAAGTCAATTCCCTCTACTTGGGAATAACCTTTTGCTACTAACCGAGATTTTTATTTCTCCACTTTTCCTTCTACATTAAACTTCTTCTTAAACAACCATTTGCTACCAACATATTTTCTTCTAGCTGGAAACTCAACTATATACCATGCCTCATTATTATCCAAGGCATCCATTTCTTCAACCATGGCCTTCTTCCAGAGTTCACTATCCTTTGAAATCATTGCTTCCCTGACAGTTTTGGGATCATCATCAGTAATAAATAAAGAAAAATTAGAACAAAAATCATGTGGACTATACCTTTCTGGTTTCCTTCTTTCCCTCACTTATATCCTCAATACTAGGGTATGAGGTTCTTCTTCTTTTTCTTCATCTTCTTTAGATGATTCGGATTTTGCATCATCCAATACAAACTCTATTTTCTCAGGTTCTTCTTTCCTTGGTAGGAATTCATGCTTGGAAACATCTTTTACCTCTCTAAAAACAACATCCCGACTATAAATAGTCTTCTTAGTTTCTAGGTTCCAAAGCTTATAACCTTTCACACCATCTTTATAACCCATAAAGATACACTTTTCAGCTTTATTATCCAACTTACTCATATTTTCCTTTGGAACATGTACATAAACATCACAACCAAACACTCTGAGATGTTCAAGAGATGGTTTCTTACCATTCCATACCTCGTGTGGAGTTTTATCATCCAACACTGATGAGGGTGATCGATTGACCAGGTAACATGATGTACCCATTGCCTCTACTCATAATTCTTGTCCTAACTCTACACCACTAAGCATGCTCCTTGCTTTTTCCATAAGTGTCTTGTTCATCCTTTCTGCAACTCCATTTTGTTGAGGTGTGTATGGCGTAGTTTTCTACCTTGCTATACCACACTTCTTACAAAATTCTTCAAATTCATTTCCGCAGAATTTTCCACCATTATCTGTCCTCAATACCTTTATTTTCTTCTCTATCTGATTTTCTAACAGAGCCTTATACTCTTTAAATTTATCAAATACCTCAGATTTCTTTCTAATAAAATAAATCCACGTGTTCCTTGAGAAATCATCTATGAATGAAACATAATACACAGATTTACCTAGTTATGGAATATACACAGGTCCAAACACATAATTGTGTATCAACTCTAAGATCCCCTTTGCTCTTGTAGCACCAGATGGGAACCTTACTCGATTCTGTTTACCATATATGCAATGTTCACATAAATCAAAATCTAGATTGCAATTAGACATACCTTCAACCATACCTTTACCGTTTAGTGTTCAAAGGACCTTTTCTCCAATATGCCCCAGTCTTTGATGCCACAACATGGTCTTATTTCCAGGGACAATATTGGTCTTATCTCCTTCATTTCTCTGCTCAGGGAAAAAAAAACTGTTACGCCCATTAGTATAAGTTCTTCCCAACAACTTGCACAGAGTTCCACACCGAACTCCCCTCATCAACACCATTTCTCCTCACACCATCTTGCAAGTTCCCTTTCCCAATACAACATCCACTCTTGCATCATCCAACTTGCTTACAAATATTAGGCTCCTGGTTAGTTTTGGAATGTGCATAACCCCAGGGAGAATTCTAA
The DNA here is from genome assembly GCA_000966675.3 of Picea glauca. Lineage (NCBI taxonomy): Eukaryota > Viridiplantae > Streptophyta > Pinopsida > Pinales > Pinaceae > Picea > Picea glauca. The sequence continues at coordinate 201,593 of JZKD02S1506068.1, forward strand.
TCCTTCTATCATTTAGCAACAACTTAACCCTTTCACGTCCCATGATTTTGGCTGTCGAGTCATCTCCTAGGAATACATCACCACCTTTATATTTTTCATATTAATAGAACCACTCCTTTTGAGGAGTCATATGATAAGACACACCTGATTCGATTAACCATACACCATGATCTACATGTGTACTTGTAGATGCCAGCTAAACATCACCTTCTTCTTTAGTGGGGGTTTTTTCCTATGTGGAAGAGGTATTATCAGATCCCTTTGGCTTATCAACCTTCTTAGACTTGCAATCTTTCTTATAATGCCCTATTTTACCTCACTTCCAACATTTCCTCAAAGGTTTTCTTGGAGACTTAGATCTACCTATAGATTTAGATCTCCCCCTAAAGACTTACCAGGATTCCTGTCTTGGGTATGGCCTCTTATAAATAAATCATCTGTTTTCTGACTATCCATGCTTTTTCACCTCATATCTTCAGATAACAAGGATGCAACTACATCCTCATACTTCAATGTAGATTGAGTGGTACTACCAATTGCTACAACCATATTATCCCAAGAGTCTAGCAAGGAACACGACAAAGTAATACACTTATTTTCTTCTACAATCATAATATTAACAAATACTAGTTGACTTACCAGAGTATTAAAGGAATTTAGATGTTTTGTCACAGAATTTCCATCTTCCATCCTAATATTATACAACTTCTTTTGAAGAAACAACTTGTTTACCAGGGACTTTGATTGATACAAATTCCCTAACTTATGCCATAGTTCCTTGGCTGTAGATTCTTCTGAGACATTCAACAACACTGAATCTGCTAGGCAGAGTTGAATAATACTCCTTTCTCTTCTGTCCAACTTCTCCCAATCTTCCTTCGACATACCAGTAGGTGGTGTACTAGTAGTTTGTGTACTAGTAGGTTGTGTACCAGTAGACTGCATACCCATAGGTTGTGTACCATGATCCACAATGATCCATTGTTCTTTGTCTACAAGAAGGTTCTCCATCTTGAGATTCCATAAATCAATTTTTTTACCGTTGAACTTCTCTATCTCGATTCTAGAAGAGTTCTCCATTCCTCTTTCTACACTCAAATCACCACTACAAAATCTCCCACTGAACTCAGGTTTATCACAAACCCAAGATAAACTTGATGTATCAAGACCGAGCCAAACCATCAGCAACAAAGGCATCCCCTTGAAGCCAAAAACGATCTCTGATACCACATGTAAGTTTTAAACCTGTGAAGTAAAGCAATGCATATAGATTCTTAAGAAGAACAAAAATTAATCAATGGCTCATGCACATAGTACACAGAGATTTACGTTGGAAACCCTTAACTAGGAGAAAACCAACCTTCCTTGGAGATTTCAACTCTTCTTTGTATTAATTTCACCATTGACCATAAAATATATACAATATTTTAGGCATTCCGTAGCTCCAAAAAACCTAATCCCTTAATCCAGGACTAATTTAGAAAACTGCTAAAAATAGAAAAATCCGCTAAAAATAGAAAAAACCACCCAAAAAAATAATTTGGGGCACTGCCCCAAACCCTGTAATCTCCGGGCTACCGCTTAGATATAAACATTGCGCATAACCAGGGGGGACAAAATTGCCCCCCCCATGAAAGTGCCCAGCACACACGACACAAATAGTGAAGGAAGTTGGGATCGTCAGATGCAGTTGTCGAATCTGACGCGCCCACACACACACATGCAAAGAATATATCACATACCCAACATTTCCTTGTGTAGATGTACTTTCCGTTGTCTTCCTTCTCCCAAAATTCAGTTGTCTAAATGGTCGTGTTCCTGTTGGTGTATTAGTCACACATGGGTTCATGGGTTCCACACTGACATTAACATGGATAGGATTGTTTCCTTCTATTCCCTCTCTTGGACCTCTCGTCTTCCTCTCATATGTTGCGCATAGTATTTCCTCAATATCCTCCATAGCCCGAAGATCCTCTACATCTTCTTCATCTCTTACCAAGACTTCCCTCACGACTACGACTCTCTTCTTGGTGTTCACCTTATATTGGTAGAGTACTCCACTGCGCGTCTTTCCAGTTGTCTCCATGATCTGCTTGATCTAGTCATCCTCCATCATAATTGGGTCCAAGGCCTCCTCCTTCTTTCCTTTATCCCCTTCTCCTTCCATTTCTCCTTTTCCTGTCATTGCTTCCCCCCTTACCCCATGCATGCAGAGAAGTTTATCTCTCTAACTCCATCGTCATTACACCTTTGTTATACAATAATATTTTAATGGAAGTATATAGTGATCTAATGTACCTACCTCAAGGTCCCTTCAAGAACTCTTGTTCAGCTGTGCTGTAAGACTTCGTTGTATCTACTGCAAACTCTGTGATAAATCCGACAACAATGTTGTCTAACCAGAAATCTACTGTGCACGTGAACTTATTATCAACTCATTGTATATGTGTGATCTCTTTAGGATTCCACTCTAGTTGTCTTATCCTATTCGTTGAATGGTTGTCTTTCAATATTTTGATCCACTCTTGCAATATGTGTGGGAAATCACAAAAAAAATACTTCATGCAAGTCGATGAATACGTACTTGTCCAGATATTTGCACAGTGTTAACTTCAGGTTTTTGTTATCTTTCTGCGTGAACTCTAAATCCTTCGTCTTCAACCAACTTTCTATATCTTCCTTCATGGGATTCCACGGTCTCAACATCCCCTTCTAGATTCACATTCTTTCACTGGTCCCGCATTCTTTTGACGCTTCTTCAACAGCTCTCATATGCTCAACCCCATTTCCTTCCAATCAACTGACAACAAAACCATTTGTTGGTTTATATTTCTCTTTGTCTACTTTTCTATTGGTCTTTATGCATTGTTATGGGTTATTTGGATTCTCAATTGACCATTACAGATTGACCCTGGTTTAGAACTAAGAAGCTTCCCAACAAAATCCCTTAAAGACTATTGGCCACTCTAGTAACCCAGAAGGCTACGTAATACATGGAGTGCACTGTGCAGTATCACCTAAGATATCTCTATGGGTGGTTGCAATAATTAGGTGTTTCCAACTTAAGACTGAGAGAGATATGTGCTTGTACTCCACAACCTTTATTCAGTCCATTTAACATCATGTTATAACATTTATTCTATACATGCATGTAAAATACCATATCTATTTAATCAATTCATTCAATATTCATCAAATAATCAGACACAAAGACATATTCATTCAATCCCACAACACAGTGTTACCATGGTTCACCCCCTCCTGGGCTACATCCACAAAGATCTGGCTCTCAATCTTTTATTATAGTTTAGTAACATATCACGCTGTGCATGTTTAAATTACTGGATCTCACTCTCTTTGATCCCTGTGAGGCTGACTAGATCACACCAGGCTCCTCATCCTACGATCTAACCCTCGGGATAAATTCACTCATTCCTTCCTTAGCTTACCATCTTAATGATTCATACAGTGCTTACAACTCTCTCTCTCTCTCTCTCTCTCTCT
>JZKD02S1506068.1:271500-305023 GCA_000966675.3 Picea glauca
CTCCGTGGAAGAGGTACTATCAGATCCCTTTGGTTTTTCAACCTTCTTGGACTTGCAATCTTTCTTATAATGCCCTGTTTTACCACACTTCCAACATTTCCTCAAAGATTTTCCTAGAGACTTAGATCTACCTGTAGATTTAGATCTCCATCCTGAAGGCTTACCAGGGTTCCTGTCTTGGCTACACCTTCTTACAAATAAAGCATCTGTGTTGTGACCATCCATGCTTTTTTGCCTCATCTCTTCAGATAACAAGGATGCAACTACATCCTCATACTTCAATGTAGATTGAGTGGTACTACCTATTCCTAAAACCAGATTATCCCAAGAGTTTGGAAAAGAACATAACAAAGTAATACACTTATCTTCTTCTGCAATCGTAATATTAACAGATCCAAGTTGACTTACCAGAGTATTAAAGGCATTTAGATGTTCTGTCGCAGAATCTCCATCTTCCATCCTAATATGATACAATTTCTTTCGAAGAAACAACTTGTTTACCAGGGACTTTGATTGATACAAGTTCCCTAACTTATCCCATTCTTCCTTGGCTGTAGATTCTCCCGAGACATTCAACAACACCGAATCTTCCAGGAAGAGTCAAATAGTACTCCTTGCTCTTCTGGCCAACTTGTCCCAATCTTCCTTCGACATACCAGTAGCCGGTGTACTAGTAGTTTGTGTACTGGTAGGTTGTGTACCAGTAGCCTGTGTGCTTGTAGATGGTGTACCAGTAGGCTGTGTACCAGGATCCACAACAATCCATTGTTCTTTGTCTGCAAGAAGGTCCTCCATCTTGAGCTTCCATAGCTCAAAGTTTTTACCGTTGAACTTCTCTATCTTGATTCTAGATGAGCTCGCCATTCCTCTTTATTTACTTGAATCTCCACTGCAAAAGCTCCCACTAAACCCAAGTTGATCACAAACCCAAGATAAACTTGATCTATCAAGACTGAGCCAAACCCTCAGCAACAAAGGTGTCCCTCGGAAGCCAAAAATGAGCTCTGATACCACATGTAAGTTTTAAACCTGCAAAGTAAAGCAATGCATATAGATTCTTAAGCAATACAGAAATTAATCAATCGCTCATACACAAAGTACACAGAGATTTTATACCGGAAACCCTCAACCGGGAAAACCTTTCTTATTTTCATTATATCGAATTTCACCATTCTCCATACAATATATACAATGTTTTTAGGTATTTCGTAGATACCAAAACCCTAATCCCTTAATCCGGGATTAATTTACAAATCCGCTAAAAATAGCAAAATCCTCTAAAAATAGCAAAAGCCGCCCAAAAACAAATTTTTGGGGCACTGCGCGTAACCAGGGGGGGGTATACCTGCCCCCCCCCTAGGACCCCCCTAGGAAAGCGCTCGGTGCACATGACAGAGCTCTAGGTGAAGGGATCGTCAGACGCAGTTGTCATATCTGACGCACCCACACACACACACACATGCAAAGAATATAACACATACCCAACAAACATGTGTCAACACACAATGTCACATGACATGTCAGTGTGGAGTATCATAAGTGCCATGTCAACTTGTTGTGTCAGCATTCCATGTCAACATTCCACATTAGGAGATACATTAGCAAGGGTAGATATATCTAAGAATTCCATGTGGCAGGTGACACATAGAAGGGGATAGGTTTCCTACTATGGTAGATTCAAAATGAAGAGGATATTTTATCAGTCAAGCATGTTCCAGTCCATGAAGAATTTTAGACAGAGGATTATGTTTGATATGTAACATCTGATCTATTAGACAACATGTTGTTGTGGGATACAACTTGTGGGAGGACTCATGTGCACATTATTTTGGATATGATGCAAGTGTGATCCTGATAGGACCATGGGGGGATATTTTGCGAGAAAACCTAGAGGAAGTGTACTCAATGATTTCCAATGGGGAAAACCCACAAGGGAGGATCCCAACAGCTTCAAGGGTCATAGGTTGTGGGTAGATTGGTGAAGGAGGAAATTTATGGGAGAATCATTTGGAATGGTAATTTGATCACCCTGTAGAGATTTACCCATGTGTGAATAGCTTGAAAGCCATAAACCATGTCTGATTGTACATCATCAGGTCCATGTTATCTATCAAGTGCAAAGTAGGTCCACGTGGTGCCAGGTGGCACAGTGACATTACCAAGGGGGTTGTATGTAATCTTAAAAGGGACATAATTTCTCTCCTGGAGCTCGATTTTGAGAAAATAAATAGTCATTGGAAATCTCTTAGAGAGAGGAATATATTTATGCACCCAAAAAAGAAAACTTAGTAGAAATTATAGCCAACTCAAAAGAATATGACTAGTGGCCAAAAGAGCATAAAAATTATGTATTCTTTTTCCATAAATGTGTATATATGTTTTTTCTAACAAAATTTTTATTGCATGCACATTTTCTTGTAGATTTTAGAGGTTTATGAGGGATGTTTGGTTTTTGTATGAGAACCACAATTATTGAGGATTCCCAAGGGTCTTTTGTCTATGAAGAAGAATTCATAAGGTTGTATGGTAGCATGGGAAATGATGAGACAAAATCCAATGGAAGAAGAGTCATCGAGGAACCTGTGGACTTGGCTATAACTATGTGAATCTTGGAAAGAGAAGTGCAAAGATATAGGTCCAATAATGAAAATATTATGAAATCTCAGGAGGCGCTACTACAAAGTATGGATATGTTGCATAGACAAGTCAAGAAATACTTTGGTTCAAAGTAAACAACTACTTCTAGACAAGTGGTAGCATTAGAATCCCATCAAGGATGATCATGGGAATGATAGGAAATCAAGAAGCATGAGCATGCACCATCATTCTCCAAATAAATCCACTAGGAGAGCTCATGCAAGCTTAGGGCCAGGGAAAATCCCAAGTGCATCTCTTGTCAGGAGGAAGAGGAGAAGGCCTGAGGTAGACATATTGTAAGGTGAACTTAGGAAAATCAAGCCATCAAATTTTAATGGTGAGCATAGAAAGGAAGAAGATCCTAAGGTCTGGATGCTAGAAATGAAGAAATATTTCCAGCTGCATGATTATCCCTCTAGGGTAGAAACAATAATTTCCACCTACCACTTTCAAGGAAAGGAAATTGTGTGGTGGGATCAACTTAAGCAAGCCAAGCACCTTGATGAGAAGAAGGGTAAGAAGGATGAGAAAAGCATCTTTATGAGAAGAGTAGAGGGAGGCTAGTCTTCAAAAAATATTCGAATGAAAAGATGAAGGGTAAGAATGAGAAACTGAAGAAAGGTTTTAAGCCATCCTTTTTCAAGAATAGCTCTCAATCAAATATGCAAGGATTGTTAGCCCAAAATGATCCCAGGATCCCATATTCTTTTGGGAAAATTCCAAGAGAACAACCCATGAAATGTTGGGGATGTGAGGGAGATCATTTGTATAGGGACTACCCTCACAAAGTTGAAAGAATGAGGAATTTCCACTATATGTAAGAGGTTGAGATAGTGGAAGACATGGAAAAAACATTCCAAGGATTTATGTAGCCTTGGATAACAACAATAAGAGTATTAGTCCCCCATGATTGAAGTGGAAGGTAAGATTGATAACCAACCCACAACAATTTTAATTTATTTTGGAGCTAGCCATAGCTACATAAACTCTAACATTGTTGACATATTTCACTTACAAAGGAGTAAGCACAAGAAATATTGGTTATTTCAATTTTCCACATGGGCTAAGAGGAAAATTAGTGAGTTGATAAAATATGATCCAATAGACATGAATGGACTCAATACAAAGGTAGATGTGAACATCATACCATTGGGTTCACATGATTTTTTAATTGTCATGGATTGGTTGGAAAAACACCATGTTGTCCTAGATTGTTACAACAAGACAATCACTTGTCTTGATGAGGGAGGGAATAAAGGAAAAATCCAAGGAATTCCAAGAGCTACATCTATTAGAGAAATTTAGCCATGCAGTTGAAAAAGATTTTTGGTAATGGATGCCAAATTTTTGCATCCCATATGGAAGAGGGAACCAAAGATAAAATGAAAATCATTGAAGACCATCCAATCTTGAGGAGTTTTGAATATGTTTTAGGGAAAATCCCAGGACTGCCACCAAAAAGATACATTGAATTCTTTATTTATTTGGTGTCAGGAGCCGCCCCAGTGTCCAAGACACCATACATAATGGGAAAACCATACTTGAAAAAGTTGCAGATGAAACTTAAAGAATTGTTAAAGAAAGGGTATATATGCCCAAGTGTGTCACCTTGGGGTGCCCCAATGTTGTTTGTGAAGAAGAAATAAGAAACCTTAAGGTTTTGTATTGTTTTCAGATAGCTAAATAAGGTCACCATAAGAAACAAATATCTCTTTCCAAGGACTGATGATCTATTTGATTAGCTAAAAGGTTCATGGATATTTTCCAAGATTGATTTGAGATCAGGTTATCACCAAGTAAGGATAAAGGAAGAAGATGACATTCAGGACAAGACACATGCATTATGATTTTTTGGTAGTGCCATTTGGACTATCAAATTATTCAACTTTTTTTTATGTTCTTGATGAATGGAGTGTTCAAGGAATACCTGGACATGTTTGTAATTTTGTTCCTAGATACATGGAAGTTGTCGGGATACATGGAGTTCCTAAGGCAATAGTTTCATGCAGAGATCCAAAGTTTGGTTCCAATTTTTGGAAAGGTTTGTTCAAAGGATTTGGGATAATTCTAGATCTCAGTACAACATATCACCCAAAGTCTAATGGGAAAATAGAGAGGAACAACATAATAATTGAATACATGCTCAAAATGTATGTGATGGACCAACCATCAAAGTGGGAAGACTACATCCACTTACTTGAATTTTCTTACAACAATGGGTATAAAGCCTCATTAAAAATGATCCCATTTGAAGCATTGTATGGTAGGAATTTCAACACACTAGTAAGTTGGGATAACCTAGCAGACATAGTTGTCATTGGGCTAGATTTGTTGAATGAAATGGAAGAGCGAATGGAAAAGATTGGGATAGGCAGAAAATTTATGCAGACAAGAATAAAGTTTTCAAAGATTTTAAAGTGGGAGAACATTTATTTCTAAAATTGAAATCGAAAAGAAGTTCACTCAAATTGGGTTGGTTTCCAAAGTTGGCAGCAAGATATTGTGGCCATTTTGACATCTAAGAAAATATAGGGCTATGTAACACTCCCAAACCCTAAATAGCCTTTCTAGGGGTGGGGCATCAAAGTTTCACTTTTCCTGGTTCATTTTCGGTCCTTTACTTAAGAAAAAACCCTCTTAACCAGCTTCCCGAAGCTTAAATCTCTCACTACGTGATTAAACTAGCTAGCGGGGTCCTCGTTGTGACCTTGGGCTGAAAATTAGGAGCAAAGAGCCTATGTTGGCAAGGTTTCGACACTTCGGAATTTCCTAGACTTTGGGAGTTCCTAAAAGTGTTGACAAATACCTATATCGCTAAACAGTGGAGGAAATCAACGATCCACGTCCTTTGCTGAGATCCTATGGTTAAGGAGGGGGCTTCGGATATCTACATGCATCATACCCTTTTCCAAATCCCCGAAGTCCCTAAATGTCTCCACGTGCCCCTATCCCTTTGGTTTTCGACGATCGACGATTCTCGTTGAACATTCTTGATTCCACACTATGCCCAAACTACCGAAATATCGTTATGTTCGATGATCGGCTATCAATATTGGAATTTCAGCCTTTAGCGATCAGTGATTTGGGTTGGACATTCCTATATTGTACCACTCACTAAATCTTCTGAACTCCAAAGTTGTGTAAACTCATGTGGTCTTGATTACATCGCCAACCACGTTAGCCAGGCAGGCACGAACCCGGGCTGACACGTAGATGGGTCAGGGGCGACACATGTCATGTTCCAATAGGCATATAGGGTCTACGAAAAGCACAGATCGAGTTGACACGTGGAACATCGATCATGGGTCCACGTCACCCTAGTGACATCGGCTCACCATGTCACACCAGACTGACAACCTTCTAACATCCCTTAAATCTCATGGTTGAGATCCGACCACGTGGATCCATAGATCCATGGATAACGTTACTTCATGACTCTGGCCTTTGGGATTTTTGCACTACAAAATCCTCTTTTCTCCTGGAGTTGGTTAGCGCCGAGCCAACCACAGCCTAGATCTGATAGTTTTGAAAAGTTCTCGGGAAGCCTCAGATCTACAACCCAGATTAACTTTGGGCTTCGGGACTTCGAAGGATCTGTCTCCCTTACGATGAATACCAAAGTTCGTCAAACTCGCGAAGACTGAAGGAGTCAAGGTTTTAACACCTATGCTCCTTCTCCAAATCCAATGGTCATGAAAGACCTTGGGTCCTCCTAAATGGATCTCATTCACTCATCTTTCCAAATGAAAGGATCTTCCCTTTCGAGATTTAAATGTCACTATCCTTCCTAAGTCTCATCAGTTCTGAAGGACTTAGGCATTGGCACGCGCTTTGCACTCTTTCCTATGACTTAACAAACTCCCTTTTTCCAAAGAGACTCAAATAGCTAGGATTATCAACATGTATATGGGGAAACTGTGTCTAAGGTCGGCAAACTCACAATTCATCTGCTTAAATTTGAGCCACTACAGGGCCCGAGAATTTACATATACAAACCATATAGTTCCTTACTTTCTTAACTATACAATCAAGAAAAGATAAAGGGATACAATCTAGCCATCAAGCAAACATGCACATCTCTGCAACATTCATAGGATATCCAAATTTAATCTACAATTACAGTTCAATTACACAGTATATGTTCTATTACAGTTTGCAGCCAACTAACTGATTGTGGGTTTTTTCCTTTCCACCCAATCATAGGCACAGAGGAATTCATTCTTAGTGCTTTGGCCACCCCCATGCCAAGCCATGATATCACTAGGGAATTTATGCCAATTCTCAACGATCCTTTCTCTTTCACATCTTCTGTGAGGTTTATTAGATGCTTCCTCAGCATCAAGCTCGCGACCTTCTGCTCAGGTCCCGTTCTCTACAAACTCTTAGAGATTTCTTTCTCTGTCATGGCCTCGACAAGGTTTATCAGATGCTCCCTCAACATCAAGATCGTGGCCTTCTGCTTGTTCTAAGCTGGTGATTCCTCCCCCCCCCGATGATATCCACTCTTCTTTCCATTTTATTCTTTTTTTTCCTTGCATGCACATCGTTCCTATCACGTTCCTTCTTTCATAAGGAAACTTGGGTCAGTCTGGGTCTGCAGGACCCTGTGGTACTTCGAGCTAACCTTCTACAGCTAGACCATGCTTCCATTCATGGGGGTTGATGCCTCAACCACTAGTCCTTTATTCATTAACTGATTTCTCCTTGGGAATCAGAGGAGGCTTGTTATCCTCAACAAGGGAAATTTGGGGTCATTCGATATAATGAACCCTCTCTTATAGTTTTCACATTCTTTCCTCTAGTGATATCATGGCCAGTACTTTCAAGGATTCACCCCCACAGTCATTTCTTGGAAATTCAAACAATAATACATTTACATTGTTCCCAGGCCATAGCATGGTGATTATGATTAATGATTAATTACAAGCTAGGGGAAACAGGGGTGTTACAATCTCCTCCCCCTTAAAAGGAACACCGTCCTCGGTGTTCTTTCTTAGTAACACCTGCCAGGCCTTTCTCATTCCACTGCTTCAGAAGTCTTGACCCTCTTTCTTGGTCAGGTCCTTTTCCACCTCTTGGCCTTCTTCTCTTGCCTTCAAAAAATTCTTGGACAACAAGCACATTAATCATAGTCTCATGCAAAAATATTTTACTGTTGCTCAAAATTCAAGACGAAAATTTCATAATCTAGCACAATAATTATCTGTGCAGTTGATTTTCATCCACATGGCTGTCTTGTTATCTTGGCTCATTGTTTTTCCTTGACATACCCATTGTGTGCATGATCCTAATCAATAGTTTATAACAATTTTCAAAGTCTCCTCTTTCTTGCAGTCACTCACCCTCCAGGCCCAGGCTCAGGCATCCCCTTCTATGCTATACAGTCCCTCAGGTGATCCATCTTGCCTTGCCTTACAATCGAGGCGTCCCTTACATTTTCTCTGCCGAGGAATTCATCTGGCTTGTGTCACCTCAACACAACATATTCCAGGCAATCATGACTTACAATGGCATTCTCATGGCTCAACAGTAGCCATTTTTCATTCTTTTCAGCTTGATAGCCTTCATCTGTCCTTTCTGGATAGATCTTTTCTTCTCACCTATATCAAAAGTATACATAAATTCATGAGACATCATCATAAATTCTAAATTTCATAATTTTATTGCAAATCTATCACCCATAGATTTTCCAATTTCCTCATTTATTTTTCAGATCTGTTCCATGCAGAACTAGATCCACCAATTATGGGACTTTCCTTCCCATAGCAGTTTGGCTCAGTAGGTAATTTTTTCTTCCTTATGGTCTTAGAACACTGCCATATCCAAGAACCTTTGCTTCCTGCAATTTCAACATTCCTCATCCAAACAAATTGTTAGTTCTCATGCACATTATATGTTCATTGCACACTTGCAGTGGTTCATAAACAATTTCAGGATTGTGCACACTAACAATCAAATGCATTTTCTTCAAATAAAATGCCATTCCTTGTGGTTTGGATCAATAGGTAATTAGTCTTCCTTATGGACTTATAGCACTTCCATATCCAAGACTCTTTTCTTCTTGCACTTTCAACTTCAATCATCCAAACAAATTGTTAGTTTCCCATGCACCTATATTTTTACTGCACCTTTATGATGTCATCAAAGCCAATTCTTAAATTGTGCATGCTAACAATCAAATCACTTTTATCTATTCGAGGATATAAAGAAAAAGGAAATTTCATTCATTTCACATGCATCAGTTCAGTATATCAACCTTTTCCAGATGCAATTCAACATTAAGTGAATTTGATCAATGTGCCAATGTCCATGGCCACATTCCCACATAATGCACCCTTGTATTGATTTCAGATTATCACTTTTCAGGTTAGTAACTCTAGCCAAGCTATGTTGGAATTCAACCAACTTATTATCATATGGATTCTTTGTCCATAATTATTATTTTAGCAGAGCCACATTTTCTTCTCTGAATAGATCACAACCTTAAATCATCATTCATGAAAATCAAGGTTTCACATGAATGCCTTTAAGCATTGCTTGATTGGTCAATGCATTCATGACATATCAGTTCATTCCAAGGGTTACAAACAGTCTTTACTACCAGAGGTTCACACCTCCATAATCTAGGTTCTACTTCCTGAATCATACCCTACTTGGGTATCCAAGGCATGCAATTTCCTTTCAAAAGTTATAACATTAAGACAATAAAACATTTTCAGACATGTCCTAGCATATCTTTATGCACTTCATCACATTACCCTTAATGTTTCCATGAGTGAAACACAAATAGATCTCGATTGTTTCTACAACAATACAACCATCATCACTATGGTGTCAAAACCTTTTACTTTCATCAGTGTACCAGCTTTCTCGTCCCAGAGAAAACATAATACTCAGCAAGAAAAGAATTGAGGGCTCTCCCCTTATTCCAATTCTTTCTACACCGCCTCAGACTTTTTAGCCCAGTTGATTTATCTCTAAGGCCTCACTGCCTTTTCTTAATCATGGCTTCAACCAATCCTATTCAATCAAACATACTTATTTATTCATTTAATCATACTCGGGGGGTTTATTTTCCTTTTACTAGCTGTACTGGTTTCCACAACTGCTCTTTTAATTCTATGACTCTGTTACACAATTCTGGGTTCTTAGGGTGAGAAAAGTGTTCCTCCTTTTCTCCCCCTTTACTTATGAAATCTACTTCTTATTGTGATCTTTCTTCTCTTTTCTTGAGAAGCCTCAGTTAGGCTCATCCTAACTCTTAGGATACATCAGCATGCTTTAATAGCAAATCCTTTTTTCCATAATGAATCATGAACCTGTGCATCCTGCGCATTACCATTCGGTTATCAGAATGGTCAAGATTCATTATTAGTATTCTATTCATTACATGATGATTTCAAAATGTAATCCATGATTCTTATATATATATATATATATATATATATATACAAGCTTGTATCTCGCTGATTAATTATCAACAGTCAATAAGGTTGTGACTCTGTTCTCCAGACAGAGTCTTCACACAGTTCCTCCAGAGGGAACTCCCTCAGCATGCAACTTCCTTATTGCATATCCTTCATTATCTGTGATAGCATCAACCTTGAGTTGGCTTTATATAGGTACCAAATATTTCATAAGGAATATAAACATGCATATTTGTCATGCGTCTAAATTATGTATCCACACATATTATGGTTTTGTTAACTTACATCCATGATGTGCTTAACCATATGAATAATCATAATCCTGTGTGTAGCTGCCATAGGTATATTTCACAGCCCACCTACATTTCTATTTTAAAATCGATCAACCCATGATTTTTCACAATCATTCTCATGTGACCCTTAAAGGCAGAATCATTTGCCTCTTATCATGACAACAAATCATCCTTGCTCATCCACTCTTTCTTCTATTTATACTACTCTTTCTTGAGGGAATGGAGCACATTCCCCTTAAGCTATCATTCAAAACATAACTTTCATGACTCTTCAAAATGGAGTCAACCATGCATCCATTGTATTCACTTAATCTTGGCAAGTGCAATTCTTTCCTTACACATCACTCATCAAGGCATCCATATTGTGCCTTTAGTATATATTTATCCTTACATCATGCATCTGCATCACTTGCACATTTAATATATTTCATACCTAATTGGTATTAATATCATTCTTCATGTCAAGAATCCTCACAATGAATTAACCCATGCATTCAAACACATACAAACCTAGCCAAATGTAACACCCTGTTTCCCCCAGTTTGTAATTATAACTATATTGGCCAGGGAACTATGGAAAACTCAAAGGTGTGAATGTTTGATTTGATGGACCTTTGTATAAAAGGTCTATGAATTTTAATTTTTTTATTTTAATAGAAAATGGATATGTGTTGCATGAATGCTGGAAAGGGGATGTACTAAGAAGAGACCACGAATGTTTTGAAAAGGTGGTGGAGGGGACCCAGAATGGTTGCGTTAACGTCCACCGAACCAGTACTTTTGTTGGATTGGGAAGGCCTCCTCAAGATTTAATGAGGGGATGGGGTAGACCACCCATATGTAAGGCTTCCAGACCTAACCACAGACTGGGAATTCGAGCCACAAACAATCTTGCTGAGGAAGGAAAGAAAGGAAGGGTGGTGGGTGCAAAGGGAGACCTACGAAGAGTGCAGAGACGAGAGTTGAAGCTCTCAGGTCCAAGGAAGGACTGAGAACAAGGGAAGTGATTTCTAATCCTAGAAAATAGAGACTGGGCTAGGAGAAGGAGAGTAACCTTCATCCCCATCTATTTCTGTGTTGGGAGAAGGAGAGTAACCTTCGTCCCCATCTATTTTTGTGCTAGGAGAAGGAGAGTAACCTTCGTCCCTAACTATCATTGAGATAGAATAAAGCGATTGAATCTCAAAGCATCATGGTCTAAGCTTAGGGGTGGCCAGTGATAAATCCATTGGGAGTGACTGAGCCTATGGTTGGGTGGAAGCAAGCACCCCTTTCAGAAGTCGCATCATGCCTTGTGGTTTTGATAAGTGTTTTCATGCCTTGTGCTTTGATTGGAAATAATGGATTCATGCATGTATTTATATGTCTATAAATGGTTTTCTGTATTAAATGATTAAGTTATGAGTATACATTCATTCCATTGAGAACATATACTTATGTTTGATTTTCCATATGCTTTCATTCAATCCCCGGAGGCACTTTCTCCAGGAGATTACATCACCGTTCCAGAGTCGGAGCATGCCTCTTGGCATAGCTCCTGTTTAGTAACCTCACAAGTTTACCTTGCCCTGACTCAAGACATAAAGATATGTGAGTTAAGAAGGAGTTCCCTTCAGACCAGTAGTCTAGGAGACTTTGAACTCGCGCGTAAGTCCTTAACCAAAAACTCAACTAAGAGAGGGGATTATAGACCAAGAATTATCTAAATATCCACGTAACCTGGGTCTAGGAACCCTAGACAAAAAGGAGTTAGCTCATGAAGGTTTCAGAACCTTGGAGCTCAAAGATCTGAGATGTCAAATTGTACGATAATCAAGTTACCCAAACCACCGATGAATTAGGAATATGACAACGAAGATGGAAGAGAGCCTTTTAACAGGAGGAAAGGCCATCCCGATCGTCAGATTGACTCAGATACTCACTGGAATTAACGAATCAAACACCAGCTGCTCAATTAAATCGATGGTTGGGAATCATTGCAGAGTGCAAAGGTGAAATTAGCATACATGCTAGTTCACGACCTGCAATCAAACCATGTCGTCGATCTCGTTGAGAATGGGAGATCAATGACTAGGATTAGAATAGAGTCGAGTGGGAACTTTCTAGATTGCAGAGGTTGAACCCTGTAATCACTGTGAACCATCGATCTATGAATGAAGATCGAGGGTGGGGAATCATTGCAAGAGCGAAGGTGTAAGTAGTAGAGGCGCTAGTTCGTGGCTTGCAATTCACCAACATCATTGATCTCGTCAGGCTAGAATATCAATGACTTCGGTTTGACCAAGTTGGGCGAGTACTTTCCAGATTGCAGAGGGTGAGCTCTTCGATAAAGAGCACACATGTTGGGTCCCCGCAATTACCATGAATTTTCGATCGATGAACATCTAGGTATTGGTTAAATCATAATCGCCGGCCCTTAAACAATTGCGAGATGGTTGGTCTTGAATCCCTTAGGAAATCTATAGATTAACGGAGTCCTTCGTTATCATCAGTCTGAGAGGATCGGAAGGCTTAGAAGAGATAATGTTTTCAAGAGAAAAAGTGAGACCCAATATAGTCGGGCTCATAGGAGGAATGAAGGCTGAGGCCTTTGAACATCCACCAAACTCTTCCAAGTCAGAGGACGTCGGAAGCTTAGGATGGGGAGTGACAGTAACCATTGTATCACAGTGCAGAGGATCAACAACCGTCTAATAAAAGCAAGGTGCATGAGCCTTAGCGCTTTGCACATGCAAGAGAGTGAACTGGCTAAAGTTCTAAAGTCCCAAAATAATTTGGGACCGTCCATTGTCAAGGAGGATGGGTGACACAATATCCACAACTCTAGAAGTTCATGGGCCAGGAGGAGGTGAAATAGTTGAAGTATATCATGACCATTGATCGCCAGGAGACACGTGTCAACAGATCAATAACTCTGGAGAAATCACTTCGAGATTTTAAGTTGAGAGTTGAAACTCCCGAAGCCCAGAGAGTCGAAGTGAATCTCAACCGTCAGATACAGAGGATAGGTGATATGAATCTGTGGACTCTGGGTAAAGACCCGAAGTAAATATCAATCATCAGATCTAGAGGGATGCATGGCAGTGATCCATTTTCCTTGGGTGAAAGAAACCCGAAGACTCGAAGAGAATATGGATCGTCAGATCCAGAGGGCATGTGGCGACAAACCACGAACTCTGGGAGAAAATGCTCCGGGAGAATGCGAAGGATAAGAGTTTGAAATTGCCGAAGCTTGAATAGCCGAAGCAGCTAGGAGTCATCGATCTGAAGAAGACCACATGTCATCAGATCGTGAACTCCAGATAGAATGTTCCGAAGGAAATGGAGCGAGGAGAAGTTGAGGTTTGAGATTTCGGAAGGCCGAAGTCCCAAAGAAGATGAGAGCCATCGATTTGAGGTGGACGCATGGTGCCAGATCTAGAACTAGGGGTACAGAATACTCTGGAGGAAAGTAGAGGGTGAAATTGCCGAAGCCCCGAAATAGAATCTCGACCATTGATCGAGAAGATAGATGAAGGTCGTTGATATGGTCTTGGTTGAAAAGTGTCGAAGTCCCGAAAAGGACCAGGGTCGTTGATTTGGAGAGGATGCATGGAAAATGATTTGCCACTCCGGGAGAAAAAACTCTGGAAGAAAGAGAAGGTATTGAACAAGAACTCCCGAAGGCCAGAGAGCCAGAGTTCATCTGAACCATTCGTTTGCGAGGGATAGGTGTCACCAAATATTCCACTTTGAGAGATAGCCACTACAAAGAAATAAAGGTTTGAGAGTTGAAAACTCCGAACGCCAAAGTCCTGAAGCGAATTACTTCCGTTGGTTTAAAAGGGGCATATCCAAGTCATCAGTTCTGAAGTACTATCAAGATCATGAAATCAAAGGTCACGATGAATTTTGGGGATAGAAAGTGCTTTGACTTTAAAAGTTAGAGGGCGGGCCGCAATCGGTACCATGGTATTAAGAAAGGGACACGTGGTGGCTCTCAATGAATTGCGGGGAGAAAAACAATTGGAATCCAACCACCCATGTTCGTGCTTGCAATCATGTGATTGGAATTTAGTTATAACCTGAAGTCATATACGGTGGTTTTCAAATAAAAAAAAAAGGGGCTAGTCCCCTGAATTTCCAAATTAGAGACCGTGGAGAGTAGATTTGTTTCTGTAAGGAGAACGAAATTTTTTTATGCCCCACCATGGGTGTGTGACAAATTGGTATCAGAGCATGGTTACAACACTTGGCCTACTTGGGCTCATGGACGAGTCACTCAAAAACCATAATTAGAATACTTTTAAGAGTGACACCTTATCTTTCCTCCTTCAAAAAGAGTCTGGTTAAAAATTTTATTGAGGAAAAGAATGAAACGTTCTACTGTGTGTGTGCATTTAAGTAATTTGAGCTGTGTATTGTTCATAAATTGTTTGCTAACAATAAGTTTTTTTGTCATCACTCAAGCAGTCAGTAAACCATGGGAAATATTCAAGACTAAAGGATGGTGACATGTCATGAAGTGGGGGATGGCTCCCACAATAGAGATGAAGAATCTGACGAAAGGAGGATGGTGGAAACCCCTCTGGATCTAGCTGAAACTATAAGGAGCCTCAGGGCCGAATTACAGAGTTGCAAGGCTGACAACGAGAGATTGCTAAAGCATCAAGAAAAACAAATAGAAATTAATGCAGTCTTGCTGCAGAGCTTATCTGACATATAGAGGCAACTGCAACATGAAACCATAGCCAGTCATATGGACCGACGACATGAGAAGAGAAGTCAATGTCCACCTGAGATCTGAAAACATGACCACACTAGGAGAAGTACCTCGAAGAAGGCCCAACCTAGAGGTAGGGGACACTCATCAGTAGAGTCCTATGGAAATAAATCTGGCAACTCCTAAGGATCTTCTAGTAGTAGAGCAAGCTCACATTCTCAAAGGGAAGGAAAGAAGAGGAAGCGTTCCAAAAATCATGATCCTGAAGAGGTCAAGAAAGACAAACCACCTTATTTCAATGGAGAGATTAAGAAGGGAGAAGTGGATAAAGCTTGGCTGCTTGGTTTAAAGAAGTACTTCAGAGTCCATGATTACTCTTAAAACTGGAAGGCTCAAATAGTTGTCTTCAACCTGAATGGAAAGGCTTCCATTTGGTGGGAAGACCTTAGGAATTTGAAAGGAGTTCATGAGAAGGAATTGTCATGGAATTAGTTTGAGAAATACTTTAGGAAGCAATATCTGTCAGAGAAATACGTGGATGGGAAGACTAAGGAGTTCTATGAACTCAGGATGGGGTAGCTCACCATAGATGAATATGTCAATAAATTCATTGAGCTACTGAGGTATGTAACCTACATAAAGAATGAGAAGGTAAAAATGTACTGATTTATTAGTGGATTGCCTTAGACTTACCGAGACAGGATTGAGTTTGACGAACCAAATAGCTTAGAAGAAACCATCTGGAAGGCAAGGTATTGTTATGATCAGTTTGAGAATAAGACAAGGCCTCATGAAGACTAGATGAAGAGGAGTAGTTCGGGATTCAAGAAGAAGGGATTTAAATCCTCAAGATTTAAGAATTATGGAAAGGGTTCTAGGATGATCCTTCCTACTAGAAGTGTGTATCAGAAAATTTTCCCTCTCAAAGTGGAAATAAACCTTTTAAGACAGTCCCAGGAAAGACTGATAACCTAAAGAAAGAACCCTTAAAATGATGGTGTTGTGGAGAAGATCATCGGTTGAGGGACTGTCCACAGAGACAACAGAACAGTAAGAGAGTATACAATATCCAAGAAGCTACCACCGTCAATGATGTGGCTAGGATCATGCCATGAATCTATGTAGCCTTGGAAAATAATCAAGCCGACCACCAAGCTTCAATAGTGGAAATGGAAGGTATGATCACCAACCATCTAGTTTCTATTTTAATTGACCCTAGTTCTAATTTCAGTTATGTGGCCCCTCAGACTATTGATAAGTGTAAAATGCAACCAGTTAGACATGTTAAGTCATGGTTGGTACAACTAGCCACTGGGACTAAAAGAAAAGTGGCAGAGGTCATACCAGCCTCCCAATTCATCATGGGTGGATTTCCTACCTGAGCGACCCTTAACATGCTTCTCCTAGGGTCTTATGACTTGTTGATTGGTATGGACTGGTTGGTTTCTTATAAAACTATGTTGAATTGTTACCATAAAACTTTAGAATGTGTAAATGAAGAAGGGGGAAAGATAACCCTCCAAGGGATTCATAAGCCTGTCTCAGTAAGACAAATATCAACTCTTCAAATGAAAAAGTATTATAGAAAGGGGTGTCCTCTATATGAAATATAGGTGTTGGAATCTATTGAGGATGACAAACCAAACCTAACATACCACCCCATATTAAGAGAATACAAGGACGTGTTCCCATAAGAGGTACCGGGTCTACCTCCGAAAAGGGATATTGACTTCTCGATAGAACTTGCACCAGGAGTGGTGCCAGCATCTAGAATGCCATATAGGATGAGTATGCCAGAACTAGTTGAGCTCAAGCTACAACTAAAGGAGATGATGGAAAAAGGCTACATCTGACCCAGTGTATCTTCATGGGGAGTGCCTATCTTGTTTGTGAAAAAGAAAGATGGCACACTCCGACTATGCATAGATTACAGACAACTCAATAAGACAACCATAAAGAACAAGTACCCCTTACCAAGAATCGATGACTTATTCGACCAATTGGGAGGTGCTTCCATTTTCTCAAAGATCGACTTAAGGTATGGATACCATCAAGTCTGAATTAAGGATGAATACATCCACAAAAAAACCTTCAGGATGAGGTATGGTCACTATGAGTTTGTGGTGGTGCCATTTGGGTTAACCAATGCCCCCACCACTTTTATGTGCTTGATGAATAATGTACTCAAACAATTTATGGACAAATTTGTATTGGTTTTCATTGATGATATTCTAATTTACTACAAGAACATAGAGGAGCATGAAGAACATATTAGACTCGTACTTCAATTACTAAGAGAGCATCAGCTCTATGCTAAGTTTAGAAAGTGCAATTTTTTCCATAAGCAAGTCCATTAATTAGGCCATGTTATTTCTTAGGAAGGGGTGGTAGTAGACCCTGACAAGATCAGATCTATTATGGAATGGCCTACCCCAAAGGATGTATCTGATATCAGATCCTTCATGGGCTTAGTAGGATACTATCGAAGGTTCATAAAAGGGTTTTCTAATATTGGCTATCCAATCATTTCCCTTCAGAAAAAGGGGGTTAAATTCACTTGGACATCAAAATGTGAAGAAAGATTTCAGGAACTGAAATACCTCCTGACCCATGCACTTGTGTTGAATATTGCAGACCCAGATAATGATTTCCTTGTGTGTATAGATGCCATCAAGGAAGGAATCAGAGGAGTCCTTATGCAAGAGGGACGTGTAATTTTCTACGCGTCCAGGAAATTAAATGAGTATGAGATCAATTATGCGACCAATGACCTAGAGCTATCTTCCATAGTACATGCTTTAAAAATGTGGAGGCACTACCTCCTGGTTAGGGGATTTGTGCTTATGACATACCATTGTGGGTTGAGGCACATGTTTGATCAACCAAAACTCAATGCCAGGCAACCTAGGTGGATGGATATCCTTAGTGAGTTTGATTTTGAAATCAAACACATCAAAGGAAAGGAAAATAGGGCGGCTGATGCACTTAGAAGAAGTATAAAAATGATTCATCTGGAAATGGTAAGCACCTGTGAAACAGATGTCAGGGAAAGAGTCAATACTGCACAAAGAAACAGATGTGTTCTTCAAGACTGTGACCTCATACCTAAGGAAATAGACTACAAGGATAAAGTATGAAGGCTACCATATGCTCGAGGAAGGCCTGCTGACTTACATAAACAGATTGTATATTCCAAATTGTGACGAATTGATGAGGTTCATAATGGATGAACTACACAAGAGACCATATACTGGTCACCCAGTATATCAGAAAATGATCACAACCACTAGGAAACAATTCTATTGTCCTGGATTGAAGAAAGACATAGTCGACTATCTAGCTAAGTGTCTAGAATGCTAGCAAGTTAAGGCAGAACACCTGCATCTAGCAGGATTGTTACAGCCCCTAACAATCCTAGAATGGAAATGGGAAACCATCTCCATGGATTTCATCACCGGATTACCAAAGTTGACCAAGAAAAATGATGCCATCATGGTCGTGGTGGAAAAACTAAGTAATTGTGCTCATTTTGTTCCTGTCAAGTCAACTTGCAAGGCAATAGGTATTGCCAACATCTTCATGAAGGAGATATTCATACTACATGGCATGCCCAAGGAAATTGTATCTAACTGAGACACCAAATTTACTTCAAGCTTTTGGAAATCCCTAATGGCTGGTTTTGAGACTAAATTGTTGTTCAACACAACCTATCACCCTCAAACTGATGGATAGATAGAAAGAGTGAACCAAATAGTAGAAGACATGCTAAGGATGCATGTAATGCTTCAGCCTAAGAAGTGGGAAGACTACCTACCATTGGTAGAGTTTGCCTACAACAACAATTATCAAGAATCCTTGAAGATGAGCCCTTTTGAGGCCCTCTATGGTAGATAGTGCAAGATTCCAATCAATTGGAGTAATCTAGTGGAAAAAATTACAATTAGACCCAACATGCTGAAAGAAATGGAACAAGAAGTGATCCAGATAAGGAAAAAAATGAAGATTGCTCAGGATAGACAAAAAAGTTACGCCGATGGAAATATAACTCCTAGAGAGTTTAAGACAGAAGACCATGTCTATCTCAGACTTAGACCAAGGAAGAGTTCCCTAAGAATGGGAGCCTGTGCCAAACTGGCACCTTGGTATTGTGGAACCTTTGAAATATTAGATAGAGTGGGGCCTATAGCCTATAGGCTAGCACTTCCTCCCATGGTAAAGGCACATAATGTTTTCCATGTTTCATTATTGAAGAAACATGTACATCATTCTAATCATATAATTGACTGGTCAATGATCCAGGTGGAGCCGGAGTGAGAATTCCTTCCAGAACCTCAATGCATACTAGACAAGAAGGAAACCTCACTTAGGAACTGAACCATTGCATAGGTCAAGGTGCAGTGGAAAAACTTTGGCCCGGATGAGGCTACATGGGAAATGGAGGATGCCATGAGACAAGCATATATGATTTTGTTTACTCCTATATATACATATTCAGTTGACAGATATAACATCGAGGATGATGTTCCTTTAGGGGGGGGGGGATTGTAACACCCTGTATCCCCCAGTTTGTAATTATAACTATATTGGCTAGGGAACTATGGAAAACTCAAAGGTGTGAATGTTTGATTTGATGGACCTTTGTATAAAAGGTTGATGAATGTAAATTATGTTATTTTAATAGAAAATGGATACGTGTTGCATGACTACTGTAGCAGGGACATGCTAAGAGGAGACCACGAATGCTATGAAAATGTGGTGTAGGGCACCCATAATGGTTGTGTTAACCTCCACCGAACCAGTACTTTTGCTGGATTGAATTGCTTAGGATCAAAACAACCCTCTGACCTAGGAATGAATTATAGTCAGGCTGGTAGGTGGGAAGACTTCCTCAAGAGTTAATGAGGGGATGGGGCAGACCACCCATCTGTAAGGATTCAAAACCTAACCAAGGACTGGGAATTCGAGCCACACACAATCTTGCTAAGGAAGGAAAGAAAGGAAGTGTGGTGGGTGCAGAGGGAGACCTGCGAAGAGTGCAGAGACGAGAGTCAAAGCTCTTGGGTCCAAGGAAGGACTGAGAAAAAGGAAGTGAGTTCTGATCCCAGAAAATAGAGACTGATATGGGAGAAGGAGAGTAACCTTCATCCCCATATATTTTTGTGTTGGGAGAAGGAGAGTAACCTTTGTCTGCATCTATATCTATGTTGGGAGAAGGAGACTAACCTTCATCCCTAACTTCCGTTGAGATGGAAGAAAGAGATTGAATATCAAAGCATCATGGTCTAAGCTCGGGGGTGGCCAGTGATAAATCCATTGGGAGTGAATGAGCATATGGTTCAGTGGAAATGAGCACCCCTTTCACCATTTGCATCATGCCTTGTGGTTCTAATAAGTGTTTTCATTCCTTGTGCTTTGAATTGGAAATAATGAATGCATGTGTGTATTTATATGTCTATAAATGGTTTTCTTTATTAAATGATTAAGTTATGAGTATACATTCATTCCATCGAGAACATATACTTATGTTTGATTTTCCATATGCTCTCTTTCAATCCTCGAAGGAACTTTCTCCAGGGGATTACATCACCGTTCCATAGTTAGAGCATGCCTCTTGGCATAGCTCCCATTTGGTAACCTCATGATTTTACCTTGCCCTGACTCAAGGCTTAAAGCTCCATGAGTTAAGAAGGAGTTCCCTTCATACCAGTAGTCTAGGAGACTTTGAATTCACACCTAAGTCCTTAACCAAAAACCCGACTAAGAGTGGGGATTATAGCCCAAGAGTTATCTGAAGATCCACGTGACCTAGTTCTAGGAACCCTGTGCAAAAAGGAGTTATCTCATGAAGGTTTTGGAACCTTGGAGCTCGAAGCTCTGAGATGTCGAATTGTACAATAGTCAAGTTACCCAAACCACCGATGAATTAGGAATCTGACAACAGAGATGGAAGCGATCATTTTAACGGGAGGAGAGGCCATCTCGGTTGTCAAATTGACAAAAATACTCACTGGGGTTAATGAATCAAACACCAACCGCTTCATTAAATTGATGGTTGGGAATCATTGCGGAGTTTGAAGGTGAAATTAGTGGACATGCTAGTTCACGACCCACAATAAACCGACGTCGTCGATCTCGTCGGGAATGGGCGATCAACGAATAGTATTAGACTAGAGTAGAGTGAGAACTTTCCATATTGCGGAGGTTGAACCTCACCATCAATGTGAACCATCAATCTATGAATGGAGATTGAGGGTGGTGAATCGTTGCGGAGAGTGAAGGTGTAAGTAGCAAACGTGCTAGTTTGCAGCCCACAATTCACCAACGTCGTTGATCTCGTCGGGCTGGAAGATAAATGACTCCAGTTCGACCAAGTTGGGTGAGTACTTTCCATACTGTGGAGGGTGAGCTCTCCGATAAAGAGCATGCACGTTGGTGCCCCACAATTACCATGAACCGTCGATCGACGGATATCTCGGTATTGGTCAGATCATAACCATCAAACCTTGAACAGTTGCAAGATGGTTGGTCGTGAACCCCTTAGGAAATATGTGGAGTAACAGAGTCCTTCGGTATAATCAGTTTGAGAGGATCGGAAGGCTCATAATAGATAACATTTTCAAGAGAAAAAGTGAGACCCAAGATAGTTGGGCTCATAGGAGGAATGAAGGTTGAGGCCTTTGAACATCCACAAAAATATTCTAAGTCAGAGGACGTCATAGTCTCAGGAGGGGGAGCGACAGTAACCATTGGATCACAGTATAGAGGATCAACAGTCATCTAATCAAAGCAAGGTGAACGAGCCTTAGCACTTTACACATCTAGGAGAGTGAACTGGCCAAAGTTTCGAAGTCCCAAAGTAATTTGGGACCATCCATCATCAAGGAGGATGGGTGGTGCATGATCTATAACTCTAGAAGTTCGTGGGCCAAGAGGAGGTGAAATATCCGAAGTAGATCCTGACCATTGATCACCAGGAGACATGTGTCAGCAGATGAGTAACTCTAGAGAAACAACTTCGAGAGTTTCAGTTGAGAGTTGAAACTCCCGAAGCCCATAGAGCCAGAGAGCTGAAGTGAATCTCAACCGTCAGATATAGAGGACATGTGGCGTGAATTTATGGACTCAGAGTAAAGACCCAAAGTGAATCTCAATCGTCAGATCCAGAGGGACCCATGGCAGAGATCCATTGTCCTCGGGTGAAAGAAACCTGAAGACCCAAAGACAATCTGGATCGTCAGATCCAGAGGGCACGTGGCGACAGTTCACGAAATCCCGATGAAAACACTGCTGGAGAACATGAAGGATAAGAGTTTGAAATCGTCGAAGCCCAAATAACTGAAGTAGCTGGGAGCCGTCGATATGAAGGAGCACACATGTCATCAGATCGCGAACTCTGGATAGAACGTTCTGAAAGAAATGGAGCGAGGAGAATTTGAGGTTTGAGATTTCTGAAGGCTGAAGTCACGAAGTGGACGAGAGTCATTGATTTGAAGTGGATGCATGGCACAAGATATAGAACTATGGGTATATAATACTCCGAAGGAAAGTAGAGGGTGAAAGTGCCGAAGTCCTGAAGTAGAATCTTGACCATTGATCGAGAAGGGAGTTGAAGGTCGTTGATCTGGTCTTGGTTGAAAAGTGTTAAAGTCCTGAAGAGGACTAGGGCGGTTTATTTGGATAGAAAGCATGGAAAATGATATGCCACTCTCGGAGAAAACACTCTGAAATAAAGAGAAGGTATTGAACAAGAAATCCCGAAGTCTGGAAAGTCGAAGTTCATCTGAAATGTCTATTTGCAAGGGATAGGTGTCAACAGATCTTCCACTCCGGGAGATAGCCACTGCAGAGAAATAAAGGTTTGAGAGTTGAAAACTTCGAACACCAAAGTCCTGAAGAGAATCACATCTGTTGGTTTAAAAATGGGCAGATCTGAGCCATCAGTTCAGAAGTACTGTCAAGGTCGTGAGATCAAAGGTCATGATGAAATGCGGGAATAGAAAGTTCTTGGACTTTAAAAGTTAGAGGGTGGGCCACAATCGGTACCATGGTATTGAGAAAGGGACACGTGGTGGATCGTGGTGAATTCTGGGGAGAAAAACAGTTGGACTCAAACCACCCTTGTCCACACCCGAAATCACATGATTGGCATTTGGTTATAACCCACGGTCATATACGATGGTCGTCAAAGAAAACAAAATGGGCTAATCCCTCAACTTTCCAAATTAGAGACCGTGGAGAGTAGATTTGTTTCTGTAAGGAGAACGAAATTTTTTTACGCCCCACCGTGGGTGTGTGACACCAAACATTCATCATGCAATATCATTGCTTTCACCCTTTTCATGTCATACATGCACATGGACATATCATCTTCAACATCCTCCTCCAAGGATATTCAAATAATTCTTATGAGAAGTCTCATAGGAACACTCAACACTGAGCTTCCATCTCAGCCGAGAGTTTGCAGTCATATTATTCTCATAAGTATGTATGAACATATTTATGTATATGCAAGTGCATCTCTTGCACCTCTTTAAAGGTTACCTTTCTCTCTTCTATATGATAACAACTAGAAAGAAAACACCCTTGCCTTAGTTTTCCATAGATCATTACCCAACTTATAAACACAATTTGGGGAATTAAAACCATGCCCAAGGTAACAGGGCAGCCAATCTAGCTTCCAAATATATACATATGGATACCATCCACAACTGGATGTCAATCTAACCCATTGGGATTCTAGAAGTTCCCACTTCCTTTAACACATTCAGGATCAACATTTAGTCAACCATTTTATCTTAGTTATAAGAATTTAATGTATACTATCATTTGGACTATTCCCTTAAAGCCCAAATGCAATTTCGAATTATGTTACTTATTAAGTATCCTAGTTAAGAAATCCAGAGTATCTTTAGGTCAAGATCAGTCTTAACCATTACACCTAGAATTCTTCCTTCTATTCAGCAAGAGTCAGGGGTGGAGGCCACTCTCCTCCTCCCATAAGAATTTTGGCAAATTAGTTTCCTATCCACCAAGCAAGGGAGGATGCTATGATTTCTCACTCAATCACTCTATATTTATACATATATGTTTATCAACTTGATTAGAAAAAATCTTTCCCAACAATTCCTGTACACAGAAACAAAATTCGTTTCTCAGTTCCCTTAGAAACCCGAGAGCTGGCATGATCTCCCTTTTTAGAGAATGGTCAGCAGATTCATTCCTCTGATCATGGGGGATTATACACATATACAAGGTTTAAACCTTCATTAAAGTAGTAATTATTACTACTACGGTTCCTTTCCATCTGTTCACATCCAAGTATTGCTATTAGTTCCCATCAGCATAATCCCACCCCTGTAGGACCAGATGTCATTTCCCAAAGAAATGATAGGCTTCCTTTGCCATAGACTAGCATGATTCAATCTCGTTGGGTAAAATCCCTACTGTATTTTAATCTACATCCACCTACTCAAGGAATTTATATAGAGAATTTATGTTTGGCAATAATATTCTCCATAGGCTCATCTTAGCCTTGGTAACTAAATCTTATGACTGTACAATAGCATGTACAATTGCATAGTGAAGTCAACTTCTTTATTTGGAAACGCCAAAACATCTATAAACAATAGCAGGTTTCATTCCTCTCTTTGGTAGAAATTTGACTAAACCTCTTAGGAATGTGGTAAGATAGGGTCTTACCCCTTAAAGTCCTCCAAAAATATTTTCATACGACTCATGCATGAGCCCAAGCAGGCCAAGTGTTGTTTCCATTCTCTGATACCAATTTGTAACACTCCCAACCCCTAAATATCCTTTCTAGGGGTGGGGCATAATTTTTTTTCTTTTCTTGGTTTATTTTCGGTCCTTTACTTAAGCCAAAACCCTCTTAACCAGCTTCCTGAAGCTTACATCTCTCACTAGGTGATTAAACCAGCTAGCGGGGTCCTCCTTGTGACCCTAGGCTGAAAACCAGGAGCTAAGATCCTGTGTTAGAAATGTTTCAGCACTTCGGAAGTTCCCAAAAGTGTTGACAAATTCCTAGATCGTCGAACAATGGAGGAAATCAATGGTCCACGTCCTCTGATAAGATCCTATGGTTAAGAGAGGAGCTTCAACTATCTATACGCATCATACATTTTTCCAAATCCCCGAAGTCCTGAAATGTCTCCATGTGCCCCTAGCCCTTCGACCTTTGGCAATCAACGATTCTCATCAAACATTCCTTATTCCACACTATGCACAAACTCCCAAACTCCCAAACTCTTGTTATGTTCGGTGATTGGCTATAGTTATTGGAATTTCGGCCTTCGAAGATCATCTATTTGGGTTGGACGTTCCTATATTTTACCACTCACTAAATATTCTAAGCTCTGAAGTTGTCTAAACTCATGGGGTCTTGATTGATTCACCAACCACGTTGGCCAGGTAGGCATGAACCAAGGCTGACATGTATATGGGTCAGGGATGACATGTATCATGTTCCAATAGGCATATAGGGTCTATGAAAAGCACAAATTGAGCTGACATGCGGCACATCGATCGTGGGTCCACATCACCCTAGTGATGTCAGCTTGCCACGTCACACTAGACTGACAACCTTCTAACATCCCTCAAATCTAGTGGTCGATATCTGGCCACGTGGATCCATAGATCCACAGCTAATTTGACTTCATGACTCTAGCCTTCAGGAGTTTTGCACTACAAACTCCTCGCTATCCATAAATCTCTCTATCCTTCCTGAGTCTCATCAGTTCTGAAGGACTTAGGCATTGGTGCACACTTTGTGCTCTTTCTCATGAGCTTAGCAAACTCCCTTTTTCCCAGGAGACTCAAACACCTAGGAGTATCGACATGTATACGGGGAAACTATGTCTAAGGTCGACGAACTCATAGTTCATCTACTTAAATTTGAGCCAGTACAAGGATCAAGCATTTACATATACAAACCATATAGTTACTTACTTGCTTAACTATACAATCAAGCAACGATAAAGGGATACAATCTAGCCATCAAGCAAACATGCACATCCCTGCAACATTCATAGGATATTCAACTTTAATCTACAGTTACAGTTCAATTACATAGGATATGAGAACACTTATCTATTACAGGTTGCAGCCAACTAACTAACTGTGGGTGTTTGCCTTTCTACACAACCATAGGCACATAGGCATTCATTCTTAGTGCTCTAGCCACCCCCTTTCCAAGACATGATATCACTAGGTGGTATCACTCCAGGAAACTCTCTTAGGTTGTATCTCAGAGATGCCTGGTAACTTAACTAATATCTCAATGATTCACTCAAATGGATCAAGTCATATGACTAAATCAAACCTCACTCACTCAAGACATGCATAAACACACTTAGATTGACAAGGATTTCAACTACTACTGTTCAAAAAGTTTGTAAATAAGTGGATGTGTGGAGAATCCTTACTATACCAGCAGAATCATACAATAAACATATATGAATGGTCGATTACAATAAGTAAACAATACTTGCAACTCTAACTCATCAATGCAAAGACAGGATGACAACTATCAGGCATTAGACAAACATGAATAACGTGAATATAACATTCAAGTACAAGTACAGACTAGATAAGAAGATAGGAATCTGAACAAGTAATGGAAAAAGAAGCCTGTATTACTTAATATGAAAATGAGAAGCTTAAGTACAAAGTCTGAAAGAGTCTCCAAAATTGAACCCTTTGTTCATCTTTTGTCTTAAGCTTTATAGCTTTACAATACAGTTTTCAGATCCTAAATTAATGGATCTAATTTTCTAAATACGGAAAGTGAAACAATATTTACAATAAACTAGGAAAAGACCCTCAAGATGAGTTCAATCCATATCTGATGATCTTCAAGAGTAGTAGAGTGCTGATGAAGTGCATTCCAACCTCCCAAGGCTATTTGATTTAATCCTCCAAGGATAAATTTCGAATTTGCTAAAGTGTGCAAAAACCCTGATTTTCTGCCTTTGAAAAAGGTACCAAAAATGATTGAAACACCTCTTCTTTCCCTTATCCATCAAAAATAGCTATTGTATCTGAATTGATAATTCAAAAAATGTTCATTCAAAGAGGTTTCAAACCATTCCAACTCAAACAATCCCGATCTGGGCAAAAATAATAGCTTTTTGCCCTGTTTTGTCTAGAATTTTTCTGGAAATATGTCTCTTAAAGATTCACCCATATATCTCTAATAAAAACATATTTTTTAAAACTGAAAGAGGTTTTTGTATATAGGTTTGTTTTGAGAAACAAACTCTCTCAGTTCTTCGAGATTCGTTTTCATTTTCCCGGGATCCACATTTCAAAAACATGTGTCAAACAGGGAAATCTCAGATACGAAAATTAGGGATCAAAGATGGATTAGATTCTCCCAATATGTGACACCTATAGAAAAACTGAGAGAGGTTATTGTTCTATAATGTGTTAGGAACAAAAAACTCCTCCAATGTCTCAAAATAATTCTCTAGTCATTCAGAATCATCATTTTAAAATGATGACTTAACCCAGTAAAAACGCAGAATTTTTGTGCTTTCGGTAGCTAAAATAGCCTCGAGTTTTGCGTTTTAGCTGCCGAAAGCTAGGATTTCGGTAGCTTAGAAGTCCTTTTGAACAAGGAATTAGCTACCAAAACCTGATTTTTGATTTTTTTGAAGGAGAGAACAAATCAAATGCTTTTCAAACTTAATTACAAGCTGGAACTTATTAAAATGAGCCCTAAAACATTTAGTAGAGTTTTTTCTAATGACTCCCTATCTCTTCCTCAAATAATTTTGACCAATTTATTTGAGGAGATAGCATCTGGCTCTTATTGGGGATGAAATCCTCCCTGTGAGGTTTCAAGGACCGCAGATCTGATGCCTTTCCTGGAAAAATAAAATACGTAACTTCATCTTCAACATTCCATTGGTCATGGAGTCAGCATTTCATTGGGCATGGATTCAACATTCTATTGGGCATGGAGTCAAGCCTTCACCTTTTTCTGAAAAATCTTTCATGACTTGTATAGATGATCTCTATATATATTCAAGGCTCCCTTCATTATCACACAATAACTTCTACATCTGTTGCCAAATGGAGAAAAGAAATGCTCGGGCAGTGAGCTTATTTACTACCCTACTCTACTCTAACCAGTTATGCAATTGGTTAAGTGAACGTTGATTTCTATAACAACCATCCAAGCAATTTTAATACTGAAATAATTTCATCTTTATCACTAATCAATAGATGAAGTTTGACATGCAACAATAGTGATAAGAACTCATTCATGAAACCATACTTACCCATAAACAATGGCAAGCTAAGGAAATCTGAAATCTTCAGGTTCTCTAAAAAGTATGAATCCATGAAGGCTGCCACTGGATCCTTGAAAAGAAGATAAGAAACATGTTTCTCCTCTATGGCAGACACTTGCTTGGCCATGACTATTTCTCTAAAAGAAGACAGATCATCTTCTAGTTCTCTTGAGACTAACTTGTAATCATCAAAAACTACAATTTCCTCATCAGAATAATGCTCACAAGAGGATAACAAAACAGGATTTTCATCACATGAAGAAAGATCAGCTAAGAACATGTAATCTCTTATGCAATCCTCAGTCTTCATAGGCTCTTCTTGATTTACAAATTGATCGTAAACTTCACAAGCATACCCATCTCTGGAGAACTCAACAAATATTGAAAAGCTCTGACCTGAATCTGAAATGAACTCATATGCTCGATGTTGTTCCAAAACTATTTCAAGCTCATTACTCTCCTGCTCAGAATCTGAAGTATATTGACATTCTGCTTGCTCATATGCTTGTATATTTTCAAAGAATCCTTGACCTCGGATCCTTCTGGAAACATGGATGTTCTCCTCTACCTCTTGAGCATCTTCAAGCAACTGGGTTAAGGATGGAGACTTTTGTTCTAACAAAAGAAGGGAAAGTTCTGAATGAAGACCCATAATATAATGTATGATGGAAAATGTCTCTATAGGCTGGATCTCCAAAGGCATGTCATGATAAACACGGTAAAAACTTGTATTGAAAACAAGCAAGGCTTCATCCCGCTCTTGTTTCAAAGCATAGAAATCAGCAAGGTGAGAATCTAAAGATTTGTATTCACCCCAATATTTCAGAAAAACATTAGAGAACTCAATCCAGGAGCAAATAGAATCAACTTTCAGACCCTTAAACCATGTAGCAACATCTTTGATCAGAGACTTTGAAAAAAATCTCATGATCACATCTTCATGAGTGATTTGAAAATGATCAACAAAATCCAAAAAGGAGTTCATGTGTCTCTTAGCTGAAGCTTGATTCTCTCCGGAAAACTAAGGGAGATATTCATAACAGTAATCAGGATAAGGATGAAGAATATGGGGTAGCTGTAAAGGTTTGAACATCTTCATACGGATCTTAACTTGAAAGGTTGTGGGCTGATCATGAGAGATGGTAAATTGTTGACCAGGTTCAGAAATTATGGAAAGAAGGGCTGAGATCTGGACAGGTTTTGAAGAAAGTTCAACCTCCTCAAGGTTACATGAATGCTTGGATTCAAAGGGAATCTGAATGCAGAACTCGTCTTTAGGAATAGGCTGAGGTAAAGATATAGAATTTACATCAACGACACAAGGAGGATGTAAATCTACCTTCTCCAAAGATGGGTATACGAAGGTGGGTTGATGATCATCAGAATAAACAAAATAGAAGATAATCCTCTTTACATGTGAAGGGAAAATCATAAAAGAGCTGATAAAGAACAACAATAGTTCATGAAAAAGAATCATAAACTAATAACTAGATTTGAAATTCAACTCCTTCATCTTCTGACAACCGAATCCTCCCCGGTGAAGTCTTTAATCGTGGAGTCACCAGATAGAAAATTACAACCTAGTAAATGTCTAGGCTTTGTCTATCATCAAAGCTGGATCTATGTCGTGTCCCAAGGAAGCTGAACTTCAATCTCCTCTCCCCGGTAATGATGTCAATTTGTTAACAATCCAGGAAACTCTCTTAGGTTGTATCTCAGAGATGCCTGGTAACTTAACTAATATATCAATGATTCACTCAAATGGATCAAGTCAGATGACTAAATCAAACCTCACTCACTCAAGACATGCATAAACACACTTAGATTGATAAGGCTTTCAACTACTACTGTTTAGAGACTTTGTAAATAAGTGGCTATGTGGAGAATCCTTACTATACCAGTAGAATCATACAATAAACATATATGAATGGCCGATTACAATAAGTAATCAATACTTGCAATTCTAACTCATCAATGCAAAGATAAGATGACAACTATCAGGCATTAGACAAATGTGAATAACATGAATATAACATTCAAGTACAAGTACATACTAGATAAGAAGATAGGAATCTGAACAAGTAATGGCAAAAGAAGCTTGTATTACTTAATATGAAAATGAGAAGCTTGAGTAAAAAGTCTGAAAGAGTCTCCAAAATCGAACACTTTGTTCATCTTCTATCTTCAACTTTATAGCTTTACAATACAGTTTTCAGATCCTAAATTAATGGATCTAATTTTCTAAATACGGAAAGTGAAACAATATTTACATTAAACTAGGAAAAGACCCTCAATATGAGGTCAATCCATATTTGATGATCTTCAAGAGTAGTATAGTGATGATGAAGTGCAGTCCAGCCTCCCAAGGCTATTTGATTTAATCCTCCAAGGATAAATTTTGAATTTGCTGAAGTGTGCAAAAACCCTGATTTTCTGCCTTTGAAAAAGGTACCAAAAATGATTGAAATACCTCTTATTTACCTTATCCATCAAAAATAACTATTGGATATGACTTTATAATTCAACAAAGGTCCATTCAAAGAGGTTTCAAACCATTCCAACTCAAACAATCCCGATCTAGGCAAAAATAATAGCTTTTTGCCCTGTTCTGTGCAGAAATTTTCTGGAAATATGTCTCTTAACGATTCACCCATATATCTCTAATAAAAACATATTTTTTAAAACGGAGAGAGGTTTTTGTATATCGGTTTGTTTTGAGAAAAAACATCTCTCATTTCTTCGATATTCCTTTTCATTTATCCGGGATCCATATTTCAAAAACATGTGTCAAACAGGGAAATCTTAGATCCAAAAATTAGGGATCAGAGATGGATTCGATTCTCCCAATATGTGACACCTGTAGGAAAACTGAGAGAGGTTATTGTTCTCGAACGTGTTAGAAACAAAAACCTCCTCCAATTTCTCAAAATGATTCACTAGTCTCTCATAATCATCATTTTAAAATGATGACTCAACTTAGTTAAAACACAGAATTTATGTGCTTTTGGTAACTAAAATAGACCCGAGTTTTGCGTTTTAGCTGCAGAAAGCTAGGATTTCGGTAGCTTAGAAGCCCTTTTGAACAAGGCATTAGCTACCGAAACCTTGGTTTTTATTTTTTTGAAGGAGAGAACAAATCAAATGCTTTTCAAACTTTAATTACAAGCTGGAACTTATTAAAATGAGCCCTAAAAGATTTAGTAGAGTTTTTTCTAATGACTCTCTATCTCCTCCTCAAACAATTTTGACCAATTTATTTGAGGAGATAACACTAGGGAATTTATGCCAATTCTTAATGATCCTTTCTCTTTCACATCTTCTAGGAGGTTTATTAGATGCTTCCTCAACATCAAGCTCCTAACCTTCTGCTCAGGTCCCATTCTCTGCAAACTCTCAGAGATTTCTTTCTTTGTCACGGCCTCGATGAGGATTATTAGATGCTCCCTCAACATCAATCTCATGTCCTTCTTCATGTTCTCAGCTGGTGAGTTCTCTCTCCCACCCCCCACAATCTCCACTCTTCTTTCCATTTTATTATTTTTTTGCCTTGCACACACATACTTTCTTGAGAAGGTTATCCTTCCTATCCCGTTCCTTCTATCAGAAGGAATCTTGGGTCAGTCTGGGTCTGCAGGAACTTGTGGTACTTTGGGCTGACCTTCTGTAGCTAGACCATGCTTCCATTCATGGGGGTGGTTGATGGTTCAACCATCGATCCTTTCTTCATTAATTGATTCCTCCTTGGGAACAAGAGGAGTTTTGTTATCCTCAACAAGGGAAATTCTGTGTCATTTGATATAATGAACCCTCTCTTATAGTTTTCACATTATTTCCTCTAGTGATATCATGGACAGTACTTTCAAGGCTTCAGCCCCACAATCAGTTGTTGGCAATTCAAACAATAATACATTTACATTGTTCCCATGCCATAGCATGGTGATTATGATTAATGATTAATTACAAGTTGGCGAAAACAGGGGTGTTACAGGCTAGTTGCATACATGATAACATTGTTTACATCCATGAGAGTGCATATTGTATTTCATGTGTCATTATTAAATAAATATGTGTCTGAACCTAATTACATAATTGATTTGTATGTGATCCAAGTGGAACACAAAGGAGATTTCCGAGTGGATTCAGTGCACATCGTGAACCGAAAAGTCAAAGTGATTAGATAAAAATATATAATGATGGTAAAGTTTCAATGGACCTATTATGACCCTGAATGTTCCACATGGGAGCATGGAGAAACTATGTGGGAGGAATACCCACAAAATTTTGAAATTTTTTGAAGAAAACAGAAGATAAAAATGCAAGACTTAATTTTTGGGTAGCTAGAGTTCTAGAACCACATCTTAGAGTCTTCTTGATCACCTGCACTGATAACCCTGATAAAATAATGGTGCAACCTGATTGATTGAGAACAATGAAGGGGGCACGTTCCTTGGGTCAAAAAGATGAAAGGAATATGATATTTTGGTTGGAATTGTTGTAGGAGGGTAAATAAAAATTGTAGAATTCTTGTTTTTCTGAATATTACAATGTAAATTTGTATATGTATTTCAGCATAGTTTTGTTCACAGGGGACGATGCAAAATTGTATGGGAGGGGGGATGTAACATCTCCACTATAATCCCGAGTTTAATTAATGCATAATGTAGATATAATGTATGGTTGTGGAAAAACAATGTAATATGTGAAATGTATTTATGAATTTTAATAAATAAAAAGTGATGCCAGCTATTGGGGGACATGGACATATATGAGGGGTGATTAATCATAAGAAAGAGGGGTGTAGAAAGGGGCTTTTAGCTATGAATTTATTTTCCCAATCATTTTTCTTGATTTTAATGCCTTGCGTGAACCTTTTGATTTCCTTTGAGTGTGGAAGAATCCAATCACTGAATATATGTAGGAGGGTGGGTGTAATGCTAAGTACCTATACCAGATCTATAAATATACTTCATAAATAACCAAGAATAAACCATAAACCATTCACTATAACATGAACATAAGAAATAGAGAAAACCCTTGATGTAGGGTAACACCATATATTAATCCTTATGGAAGGATAAAACTCCTCAAGCAATCCTTGCTTGTACAATCACAATATTCTTCACTATGTTTTATTACATTGCCTACACTTCTTTA
>JZKD02S1506068.1:311125-334818 GCA_000966675.3 Picea glauca
AGAAGGAACAAAAGAAGTTATTAAGAAACTGTGTCTTTCACTCCAAGGAGACCTTGCAAATGTGCATGCTTATGCTCGATGAAGATTTTGTTGAAGAGGTAGATGTCTATATGAATCTGATGAAGTATATGAACTAATGAGATGTCCACATATATCAATTTTATCTTATTGGAAAAAATAAGATCCAAATCCCATACCATGGGAAGTTCGGATGAAACTTTGAAAATCGCGTGGACGTTTCCAGAAAAATGTTGAAAATTTGTTGATTTTAAAAAGCTCATAACTTCATTTCTCGAACTCCGTTTCGAATCATTAGTTTTTTGAAAATGGGTATTTTTCCAAGAGGAATTCAAATATCCAATTTTTTTTATGCAAATTCTATTCAGAAAGTGTCATAATTGAATTTGAGGTGCACATCACCCTTTTTGGCTCCTGAGGTGCATGCATGGAGTGTGTGTGTGGATGTTGAGATGCATGCATGGGAGTCTTTGCATGTGGCTCCTAGGATGTGTTGGCACTCCATAAATTTGTGCTATTTTAATCATTTCGTAGCGCTTTTGTTGACATCATTTTGTAACGATGGTTTTGTAGCGCTTCTAAGGTTTTGGGTGATTTCGTAGCGCATGCATGTTAGTTGATGGAACCACTATTGTAAAAGGGAAAAATTTTGGCATTTGGAAAAAATCTATAAACTTGGCAAATGAAAATGGTTTTGAAGGAGCATTTTAGTCTCAGGCTCATAAAAAGGGCAAAAAATTAATAAATTTGGCTAAGGAGCCATTACAGTTGCAAATTAAATAGTGATTAAAGGAGGAAAAAATTAGATAAGTTTAAACACATTTCTATATAAACATATTTTTAAAGTCCCTGTGCCTATGATTCAAACAATGATGACAATATGAGGCAATCTCTTGAACAAATGTAGTTTTGACTGATAAACAGGCATACACAACACTTGTGTAATGATCCAACACTACACAAATGTTGTAGTCACATGAATGAAAAAGACATCATGAAGTGATTGGTGTACCACATTAGAGAACAAAACAGATTTTCATCAAGTTGTTTCCACCTTAATTTGTACGTGTTTCAAGAAAAGTCAAGTGCGTTACACAAGTTCTGGAAATGACTATTTTTGCAGTAAACTTCAAGGTCATTTCCTAAGAAACTGGAGAGGAGTTTGGAAAAACCCAGAGAGGATTTTGTCAAGAATGATCTTAGTAACAAAAATCTCTCTCATTTTTTACACATTTTTCATAGTTTGAGAGATTCTAATGAAGTTTTACGGTCCATTTTTCTAGAATTTTGCATTTAATGTTTTCCTATTTTAGTCATCATTTTTGGGCACAGATCCCAAGGATATTGAGATGAATTTTAAAAAAATGAAAGAGATTTTTCTCAAGAATGGGTTCATATCCAAAAACCTCTCCCCGTTTTGTAACAACTATTGTGATTCCAGAGATATGATGTTATCTTTGACCCCTATTTTTCAGCAAAACAACTTTGCTATTTTTAGCAAGTAGTTTACAAATTGTCTTCTTTTTTATGTAATCAAATCCAAAATCATAGGATAGTAGACGATTTCGACTTCCTTAGCTTAGTGAGGGTGTTTATCTATATATTGGAGCATTTTGAAGGTTTTCAAGGGAAAAGGGTGAGTTGGCAAAATTGTAGCATTTTTTACTTTCACTATAAAATCTTTGAATCTGAATGGAATGAAATGCAAAAGTCTTGAACCTTCATGAAAGAGATTCTAATGGTGATGAGCTAATAATGTGTTTCTTCTCTTTGTGTACGTATCTCTTGTGTATCTATTTACATCTCATTTTTCCTCTGTTTGAATTGATTTTTAAGAGTTAGAATTCATCTAAAGGGTGCTCTAAACTCAAGGAATTTAAACTTTGTCCTTTTCTTCCTAACTAGATCAGAATTCATCTATATGGTGCTCTGATGTTGTTATTTGTTTCTTTCTTCCCCTTTCACCATCTATAACTAAATC
The DNA here is from genome assembly GCA_000966675.3 of Picea glauca. Lineage (NCBI taxonomy): Eukaryota > Viridiplantae > Streptophyta > Pinopsida > Pinales > Pinaceae > Picea > Picea glauca. Next base: position 313,125 of record JZKD02S1506068.1, read on the forward strand.
CAAAAACTGAAGGTTTCATCCACCAAATTTATCCTTTGTTCCTCTGTGAGGTTCTATTACCAAGACATTAGTTTCATTTGTTTTCAAGATCTAACTCCATAGCCCAAAAAACATCCTTCTCTTCCTTGCCAACAACACTTTATCAAATCCTCTCAAACCTTGAAACCCTATCCATTATTCTATCAAGAAAAACTGTCTATCATATATTAAGTGACAAGAGAGAGCCCCCTCTATATTGGAAGGGATAACTTCCAATCTTAAAGTTGGTTTGTAGGTTACCTTTGTAAGTTGTTTCCTCAACCAAAAAAATTTACTCAGTGCTAACATTTTGGCATCGTTGCCAGGGAACTAAGGTGAAATATTCCCTGGGATAAATGACAAAGTTCAGATCTAAGTACTGATGGTGATCAATAGTCAGAAACAGAAAGGTTGTACATCATTCATTTGGTGACTTCATCCTTGAAGAATCCAGAAGTTTAAAGTTTCAGTGAAGACTCCACTCTCAATGCAGAATCCAGATTTCAAAGCATCATTGGTGACTCCACTGTCCGAAGATGAACTCAATATCTGCAAGGTATGCTCCCATGAATCACTCTCACATTCTCGGTTTTCCAAATCGCATGCCTTGTGTATATTGAAAAACTTATTTGCCAAAATTTAGAGATCGGAACAGGGATGATGTTGTTCTACATTTAATAAAGTTTCATTTGCATATACACAAGCTTGAGATTAAGTTTCATGAGGATTGTTTGATGAAAATGTTTATGGCTACCCTAGAAGGGAAAGCAAGATCATGGTATGAAGGGTTAAAACTAGGTAGCTTATACTCTCTTAAATATTTTCATGCAACATTCTTTGAGTATTATGGAGAATATGATCCTTCCTTCTTAGTGTTTGAAGATTGTTGTAAATTTTGCGAACATTTCATTAAGTACCTTGAAAATGTTTTTGGTGATGAAGAGTGTATGAATGATAAAATAATAGAATCCCTTTATGAATATTCATCCCAACAAGAAATAGTATCTCCTCCTTTGGTTGAAGATGAAGTTGATAAAGAACTTATTGTTGAAAGTCATTTTCCTTCTCCTAAACTTTATGAAGATATTCAAAGAGATTTCCAGCGGGACAAAGTGCTTCAAAGTTATCTTTCTTCCCCTAAGAATGATGTGGTTGTTGAAATTTTAAGTGGCTTAGACAGGAATGAGGGTTCTAAAATTTCATCTATGGAAACTTCAAGAAGTAAACCAACAAATGGCATAGAGTTTCAGGAAAGCAAAAAAATAGTGTATGCCACTTTTCAATCAGAAATGTAGGAAGATAATGAAGAGGCAATTGTTTTATTTGAATCCTTTCAAAATCGTGGTTTTGAAAATGCATCCATGGGAACTCTAGACTGTGAAATAGTTCATTTTGGTAGATTTTCACATTTACGAGAAGAATATGTGTAGGAAATTATTTCCCTTCATTCATTTGAAAGTCAAAATGACAGTCCTCAAGCAAAGTTCCCGAAGGTTAATAAAACCAAATCAGAATTGTTTGATGAACAAGAGGATAGCCTTGATGCACATAATATGGTTGTCATATTTGAAGATGTTCAAGGATGTATGAATGTTTTTGTTGATATTCATGGAAGAGTAGACAAAACTATTGCTTCCATTTCATTTGACAATGTTCTCAAAACTGAAGAAATAGAGCAAGAACAAACAACACTAATGAACGAGGCTTGTCGTTTTGTTCTAGTTCATCAAGAAGAAATGATTTTTCATCATTTTCAAGATCTTGTGGCCATCCTATTGTAGTCATCAGTGAAGGTGGAATTTGTTTCATTCATAAGCTTAGGTTTTGGATTCAAGTTTTGTTTTTAGTTTCCATCTTTTGCATTTTCCTACCTACTTAAGAAAAGTGTGAGCAGAGGACAATCGGGCAGCCAATTGCTTGATTGGTTGCATTGGCATTTTAGCATCACTTGATTGAGTATTCATTTCAACAGTTTTAGAGTAGATAGACCTGTGAAAATAAGCTTGTTGGTCGAGCATCAATTTCAACAATTGATTTTCAGTTTGCAGTATGATACTGTTTGGTTTACATTGCATATTTTAGTGTACACAATGTGGTTTTCAACAGTGATCAGTTTTTAGTGTTCAGAATTTTCTTTTCAACAATGAGTTTACAGTATAGTTTGCAGTTTGCTTGGTTGAGGATTGAAACAAGTTGCAGACATGGTTTTGGATCAGCCCAATGGATAAGGCACATGGTATGTTGTTCTTTTCTACCTCACAAGGAGGATAGCATCCCCATTGGAGCCAAATGTTAGCATCATTATGTTTAGGGTAAAGTTAGAGGTTTTCCAGAGTCTGCAAAGTCATGCCTTGGTCTTGGGAATACCAATGCATTCCTAATTGATTCATTGAGTATGTGTGTGTATGTATTGATTCATGGGATGATTCAAGAAGCCTTGGGTTATTGATAAAATAAAAGATAAGGTGCATGCCAATGAGAGTCAAGTCATAATTTTGAGTCAAATGGTTTGTATACATAATTACATATTATGAAGGTGAAGAAGTTATTAAGGGTCCATAGGATGTCTATCATCATGAAAGAGTTTGTAAAGTTCTTTGGTTTTGAATTTAAAATGACTTCACAAACTGGGAAGTGTTATTTCAATGTCGAATCATAAGTCTAGAAGGGAAGGTTGTGTCAAAGTATATCAGTAAACATAATCACATGTGATTATGTCAGTAAAAGTGGTGATGGTCCTCATGTCATTTGTACCTTGGAAACTAAAAAATTGTGCTTGTTCCGCAAGTCGCTTAAATGATTTGAAAGGTCTTATCACCTTAAATAGGTACTTTCCCTCTCAAAACCTATCCCTATAAATTCATACATGCATCTTCACCACCTTTTATTCATTTGCATGCATACTCGACCTGTGATTTGGCCTTTTTCCTCTCAATCAAGCTCCAAGAATCCTCTGCTATGCAAACTCTGTTGTTTGCTATGCAACTCCTGTGCAAACTCTCTCGCTACGCAACCTCTATGCAACATCCCTTTGCTACACAAATTTTGTTGCAGGTGTTGCAGAATAGGGAAAGAGAAGCTCAATATCCTCATCTAGGAAGAAGAGTTCAGATGTACAAGGTCATCACAAGTTTTGTTTATTTTATGGAAATCTTGTCCACTGTGAGAAAGTGCAAAGTGTAATGGTGATAAAAGGAGTGAGGGTTTTTGTCAAGTGCAACATTTTTTGTATCATTTTACATCCTTTGTACCCCTAATTTACAGAAGGATGACAAGCAAAAAACCATCATCTAAACCATCTTTGCAAGTTTTGCTAAGAATTTTCATGTACAAAACTTGCATAGCAAATTTGCTATGAAATTATTGTAAGTACATAGAGATCGAAAGGACAACATGAGGTGAATGGAAAATTAGTTTTGAGACAAACAGAGGTCCCCAGTCATTTGTTGTCACCTGGATCTACATGAATTTCAACAAAATGGATTTTTCTACGCAAAGTTTCTATGCAAATGTTGTAGGTAGCAGTTAGACAACATGCACACTATGCAAATGACATTTTTTTAGTCAACTTAAAGATCATTTCCTGAGCAGCTAAAGAGGAGTTTGGAAAAATATCAAGAGATTTTTGTGAAGAATGAGCTCAATAACAAAAACCTCTCTCACTTTGTACACAAGTGTCATATTTTGAGAGATTCAAATGAATATTTACAATCCATGTTTCCATATTTTAGCATTTAATGCTTTCATGTTTTAGTCATCATCTTTGGGCGCATATTTCGAGGAGAGGGAGAAGAATTTTTGAAAACCAAAAGCAATTTTTTTCAAGAACGGACCCAATAAAAAAAACCTCTTTTAGTTTTTACACAAGTGTTATTATTTGGAAGATATGAAATGGTATTTGATGTCTATTTTCCATAATTTCTCCAAGCCAGATTTGCTGACAAAGTTCTACAATCTTTGAAATTCGACTTGATGATTCTCCAAATCAGCAAGGTGAATCCAAAATTGATATGGATATTAAGTTTTCATACTCTTCTATCATATCCCATGATTTTCTCTTCAGTTGGCACAATTTTAGTTGGTCAAAAATCAAATCCTAGATAGTAGGATATGAGCATATTTTTGGCAAATATTCTTTCCTAAGCTATTGTAACAACTCTCTGTTTTTGGAAAAGGGGGATTTCTACCTCAGGCTAGAATATGATATTTATCTATATATTTGAGCACTTTGAAGGTGCAAAGGGAGAGGAGAGTTGGAAGAAAGTATAGTCATTTTGATCCTTATTGTAATATTCTATGAATCTGAATGAAATAGAAATGCAGAAGTCCTGAACTTCTTATGAAAAAAATTCTAATGGTGGTGGTTTGAAGTCTGTACTCTTATATTTGTATGTACTTATTGTGTAATTACTTTCATCTTTATTTTCTTTTGTTTAAATTGGATAATTAAAGGGTCTAGAATTCATCTAATGGTGCTTTAGACTCAAGTGATTTAAACTTTGTTTCTCTTCTTAACTAGGTCATAATTCATCTCTCATGGTGCTCTAACTATGCTATATGTCTCTTTTCCTCTTCCACCCTACACAACCAAACTCAAAACATAAAGTTCATCACCTAATTTAGCCTTTGTTCCTCTGGAAAGTTCTACCTACCAGTCATTGTTTTCATTCATATTCATGGGTTGACTCCATATCCCAAGAGATATCATACCTCCTTCCTAGCAAACCTTGAAAAAACTACCTCAATCATCAAAACCGAGCCATCAATTTAAAGACAATCTATCTATCATAGATCAAGTCTCAGAGAGAGCCCTCTCTAGGTTGGAAGGTCTAGCTTCCAGTCTTAAAGTTGGTTTTTAGGTTACCTTTATGAGTTGCCTCCTCCGCCTAGGAAAATTATAGAGTGATAACAAGATGCATGCATGGTGCATGCAAAAGTGTCTGCATGCATCTCCTTATATGCATGCATGACATATTTCACATGTGATTCATAAAATAGATCTGAAATGGAGTAGACATCATCTCCAATGAATGGAACAAAAAGTTATGCAAATACTTATGTACAAGGCTCTTCAAAACGAAAGGCTTGATATTCGAGTGGAATTTTTGTTGGGTCTATCTTTTCAATCTCATGCATGAAATCATCACAAACTTCCTTATTCCCAAATAGAACCTCCAATATGGTCCATAGTTCATCCAGAGTTGAGAGTGATTCCTCCTCTACATGATATTGTAGTTCAGGTGAAATAGATATGTAGATAAATCCAAGAGCCATGTTTTTTCTATTCAGAAAATATTTTTTCTCATCGGCATAATTAGGCTCTACTTTTGTTGCCATGGTTAATTGGTACAAGTTTATACATCTGAGTTGATGCAAAATTTTTATCTTCCACTTGGAGTAGTTATCAGGTGTGAGAAGTATTGTCGGTGAGTAATCCATTTTTTTAACTACATATTCCTTCTGTACCTGCAAATAGAAATGCTTATGCGCTTTCTTCTAACAATCAAGGATCTGATACCATATAGAATTATGTTGACACCTTCACAGAGAATATAGCTAACAAAAATTCATACAAAGCTTGCAAATTGAGAGAAGGAGAGAAGAGATGAGAGAATATAATAAAAAGAATTGTATTCACTTTATTCCACACTCAAAGAGTGAATAATTTACAACAGATATAGGCTACATGAGTAACTAATGTTCCATAGTAGTGATCTATAGATATCTATACAATCACTGACAAAAATTGAAGTAGTCTGTGTAATATTCCAAATATAAAAAAGTATGTAGAACATAAATAAATAGCTAAAAATGGCAGATGAACAACAATATAACCAGAACAACACCACAATAATACCAAAATGATACCAGAATAACACCAGAAAGAGAACTTTGATTACTGAGAGCAATGTTCACTTGCCTCTTCGAGGGGGAAACCGCCAGAAGAGAAGAGCTCTATTACAATAATATCCAGGACAAAAGTTCTCATAACCTTGACTCCTATTTATACTAAATATGTCTATCAAAAGAACCATATAGAGGAAGATCCTTCTAGAAGCAAAAGCTTCTATTAGGTCTTCTTACATTGGACTTATTCTTCATTATTGCTAGGCCTTATTAATATTGAATTTTATTACATTGGAATATATTATTCTACCTATGTGAGGGGTTAGGTCCCTAACATGTCCTCCCCCTTAAAAACAACCTTATCCTCAAGGCTTGAGATGTGGAAAATGTTGCAGAATGGTAGCTGGTTCCCAAGTCGCATATGTTGGAGTTATATCTTTCCACTGGACTAACACTTCCTTGATGGTTTTCTAATGTAGACGACACTCACGCTGGTCCAAAACTGCTTGTGGTTGTATCCAAATGGAGCCTTCTTCGTCCAACTTGAGAAGGTTGGTTTGAGTTTGGAACTTAGTTCCAATCACCTTGTTTAGGTAGGAAACATGAAAAATAGGATGGAGCTTAGAATGAATAGGCAAAGTTAACTGATAGGCCACATGTCCCACACACTTGAGAACAGTATAAGGACCATAAAATTTGGGAGCCAGTTTCTAACAATGGTCATCCTTGAGGGAATTTCTCTTGTAAGGTTGCAGTTGAAGAAACAACTGATCCCCTTTTGTAAATTGACGTTCAGACCAACCTTGATCTTCTTGTTTCTTCATGCAATTCTGGGCCATGACCAAATTCTCTTTGAGGGTATGTAGAATAGCCTCTCAAATTGTAAGCGTTTGGTCAATCGCCTGGACCTTTGAGACACCTGGAAAATATGAGAGAACTGAAGGTGGATTTTTTCCATATATCACTTCAAAAGGATTCATGTGGGTAGTTGTATGGTACAAAGTGTTGTACCACCATTCAGCTAGTGTTAACCATTGAGCCCATTGATTTTTCCTTTCCGAGTAAAAACACCTCAAATATGTTTCCAAACACTTGTTGACAAATTCAGTTTGACCATCAGTCTGGGAATGATAAGTTGTGTTGAGATGCAATTGGGTGCCTTGTAGCTTGAACAATTCTTGCCAAAAATTGCTGGTGAAAGTTGGGTCGCAATCAGAAACAATAGAATGCGGCATGCCATGAGTCTTGAAGACCTGATCCATGAAATGTTGAGCCACAACGGATGTTGTAAATGGGTGTTGAAGAGCACATAAATGAGCATACTTGGAAATATGATCAACTACCACCGTGATGACTAATTTATTTCCAAAATTAGGTAAGCCTACAATAAAATCCATAGAGATATCCCGCCAAATAGTAGATGGAATTAGAAGCGATTGTAGCATGCCAGGAGATTTGATTGTTTCTCCCTTGTTGTGTTGACACACATCACATTCATCCACAAAATTACAAACACCTTGTTTCATACCATCCCAGGAAAAAAAACGTTTGACCCTGTCATAGGTTTTGGTAAACCCGTAATGCCCAACTATGGGTGTAGCATGAAGCTTAGAAAGTACCATGGATTTAAGTTTTGACTATTTACTTAAATAAAAACGGACTTTGTATCGAAGCTCATAATGGATCCAAGAGTACCCTGGGGAAACCGAAGAATTGGACTGCAATTGTTGTATCAGATGCAAACTTTTGGGATCGTGTAGCCATTCTTGCAAACAACTTGGAGCCAATATGGTACAATGAAGGAGGGAGAAAAAAGGGACCCTTCATCTTCATATTTTTGGGAAAGTGCATCCACAACCACATAATCTTTTCCTTTCTTGTAAATGATCTCATAATTATATCCAAAGAGCTTAGTCACCCATTTTTGTTTCTCTGGGGAGGAAATGCGTTGTTCTAGAAAATACTTGAGGCTTTGATGATCTGTCTTAATTTGGAAGCATTTCCTGAATAGATAAGGGCGCCAAAGATCAACGACATGCAAAATATCCAACATTTCCTTTTCATAGATTGATTTGCCCAAATTTCTCTCAAACAATTGTTTTCTAGTAAAGGCCAAAGGCCGACCCTCTTGCATAAGGACAACACCAATTCCTTTCCCTGAAGAATCACATTCCAGGACAAAGGTTTTTGTGAAATCAGGAAGGGCCAGGACTGAAGTGGTTCACATGGCCATCTTCAAGGTTTGAAAATCCTGAGCAGTTGTTGGAGTCCAAGTGAAAGAATTCTTTTTAAGGAGTGCAGTGAGAGGTGCCACAATCTTTCCATAATTCTTAACAAACTTGCGATAATAACATGTTAAGCCCATAAATCCACGCAATATTTTGAGATTCTTTGGGTGAGGCCAATCTTGCATAGCTTCAATCTTTTTAGGATCCACCCTGATGCCATCCTTGCCAACAAGATGAACCAAGTACTCGACCTCTGAGGCGCCAAAATCACATTTAGATTGTTTCAATAAAAGTTGGTGCTGAGAGAGTAGATGGAGAACTCGATCCACATGAGAAAGATGGTATTTCCAGGTTTTTCTATATATGAGGATATCATCAAAGAAAACTAAGAAAAAATGATGGAGAAAAGGATGAAAGACATGATTCATGAAGCTTTGGAAAGTGGAGGGAGCATTACACAAACCAAAGGGCATGAACAAAAGCTCATAGTGGCCCTCATGAGTTATAAATGCAGTCTTAGGAATGTCTACCTCTTTCATACAGATCTGGTGGTAGCTAGAATGAAGATAAAGTTTAGTAAAGAATTGGGCACCACTCAATTCATCCAAGAGGTCATCAATGACAGGAATGGGAAATTTGTCTTTAATGGTGAGTTTGTTGAGGGTGCAGAAGTTAGGGAACATGCGCTAAGAACCTTATTTATTAAGGACCATGACCATAGGAGAAGAGTAGGGGCTCGTACTAGGGCATATAACACCTGCATTGAGAAGTTCTTGAACCATTTTCTCAATTTCATTTTTTTGGGAAAAGGAGTGACGATAGGGACATATATTGGGAAGAAGGCTTCCTGGGACAAGATGGAATGATCATGAAAACCACAGGAAGGAGGGATTCCCTGTGGAGTGGAAAAAACCACTTGATGTTTAGAGGGGATGGATTGGAGGTCCTGCGGCACAGAGGGTGTCTCAGTTGCTTGTATGGAATGGAGTTGGGCTATAATGCCATAATGACCTTTTTTGAGCAGATTTTCCAAGCGATGGGAACTAATGATCTCTGGGGAATCGACGATGATGCCTTGGAACTTATATTGTTGGCCCTCCTGGTCGAATTGCATGGTTAATTCCTTAAAATCCATGAGAATGGGACCCAAAGTCCTTATCCATTCTGCACCCAACACAATGTCAAAACTGCCCATGTCGATAGAAAACATATGATATTTTAGGTGGTAGTCACCAATTTGGAGATGTGCATTTTCACAACGCCCTCCACATTTCATGGAACCGCCATTGGCAATCATGATTTGGAAATTATTGACTGCACGGAAATAGAAATTAGTTTCTTTGGCAATGCGGCGATGAATAAAATTATGGGTGCTTCCACTATCAACAAGAATGATGACCTTCCTATGCTTGATGTAACTAATTAGCTTGAGGGTTTGGGGAGCAGAGAAGCCAATGAGAGAATTTATGGAAATGATCGGTTCTACTTTGGGAGGGTCTGAGGGAGGGGTTATGTCAGTTGGTTCAGGTGACATGGACAGAAGGGGAGCCTCAACATCCTCTTCTGAAACATCCTCCAAGATGGCCATACAAATATTTTGTTCCTTACACTTGTGTCCTGGAAAATATTTTTCATCACAATTATAACAAAGGCCTTTGAGTTGGTGTTCATCCATTTCAGCCTTGGTCAATTTTTGGATCTTTAGTGGACTAGAAGGAGGAGTGTGATTTATTGGTTTAGTGCGAGGAATAAAGGAGGGTTTCCAGTTTTGAGAAGAGACAACTTGTTGTGCTTCCTTAGCTCTTTTAGTAGCCTCCACCCAACTTTGAGGTAGAGCCATGAGGACATGGGAATGAATCTCATCCTTGAGGCCACTGATAAAAAATTCTCGAAAAAAGCATCGAACATTCCCTCTGTATGGAAATCCATTCACTCAAAAGCTATAAAGTCTTCCACTATGCTAGATTGTTTCAACTTTGTCAAATGACATAAATGGTTGGTGTCAGTGTCAAAGAGTTCATAAAGCTTTGCCACAAAGTGTGTCCAAGCAACATACCCTTGGAGGCCAGTTTTTCTCCATTTCCACCATTTCCAATGTTCTTGATCTAGATGGAGAACACCATACTAGAGTTTGGCCAACTCATTCGTAATGCCATACAAAGAGAAATAATGTTCCATTTGAGTTACCCAGCCAGTGGGATCTGAGCCTTCAAATTTGGTCACATCTACACGCGGAAGGCGTAGGTCACGCTGAAAGTGATGGTGATGAAAATTATGGGAATGAGAAGAATTTTCACCTTTGGTATGCAAAGGTGGATCAGATAAGGTAGGATCTGCAGGGATATGCATCTTGGTGCAGATCATCATAGTGATAGATTCAAGTTGGGTAGTAATGTCTTGTTTGAAGTCTTGTTTGAGTTCCTTGATTAAGGTGGAGATGGAGGAATGCATATTTTTATTGATGGTATAAATATTGTCACTAAGTTGTCTCACTTCGTGTTGGGTCTTTGTGAAATTATAGTGCAAAGTATTGAAGCAAGCTTCCAAGTCTTGGCTACGAGTATGGGCCATGATGACGAGGGAACCGAAAAGGGGCTGGTGGGGTCAAAAAAATTGCTGAAAAATGATAGGTATGAATGTGATAAGAGAGAATAGAGAAATCCAATGGAATGGGTCTCAAATAATGGTGCCAACAGGATTTGAAGAATAATCTGATCTGAGTTTTTTTTTTTACACCTATGGAGTTATACTCTAGAAGCGAAAGCTTCTATTAGGTCTTCTTACATTGAAATTATTCTTCCTTATTGCTAGGCCTTATTAATATTTACCTTTATTACATCGGAATATATTATTCTACCTACATGAGGGGTTAGGTCCATTTTGCGATACACAAGAATCTTCCCATCTTTTCTTCAAAAATTACCAAGTATCGATTGGTTTCCACAAGGAGTAAAAGTTCCTGCCTTGTGACGTATCACAACAAAAAACACTTTCGATGTGATACATCGCACCCTTCAATATTTTCATTGATGTGATAATGAGATAAATGAGATATAAGATATGTCACACAAAAATTATTTTCATGCAATGCACATTGTATCGTTCGAAAATAATTTTTGTGTGATAAGCAAAACTTTTTGAACTTTTTCCTAGAAGAATTCTAAGTGTTAAACTCATCGATAAGAAAGGTATTCATAGTGTCAATTGAATATTATCTTGGGGCACTTATGTAGGGGTAAAACAAGATGTTAAATCCAAAGATGAATTTTAGGAACCTCTAGGAGGGACACTCATTTGAGTTCATTTCTCAGTGATAAGGCTTAGTTAATTTCTAAGAAAAACTAAAGCAATGTTTTCTTCAGAAAATCCATAGAGAATATTTTGGGTGACACATATTTCCAAGAAAAAGTATTTAGAAAAAATTATTGATGTTCTATAAGTTATTCTATAGCCAATTGACACATTTACAAGTAAAAAAATTGCATAGAAATTATAGCGCTAAGGCATGGGTAAGGATGATTTCGTTTTAATAAGGGTTACACGTCATTATGCATAAGAAATAGACAACAATAAATCAGCTATTTTCTGACTAACGGACTCACATGCCCAACACCCATAACACACAAAAGTCATTCAAATTCCCATACTACAAAACATAAAAAACAGTTACATTTTATTTAATCTCAACACTTGAAGAAAACAATATTACCAGTCTTCATTTCCATAATTTGACTTGATAAATATCATAATTTAATTGCATATTTTTTTTGTAGCATAAATCTTAAAGAGGAATAACCAATGAATTTAAATACACTTCTCACATAGAAATACATAAAACCTTTCCCTTCCATTATTTAACTGGATATTTTAACCTCTCTTCACAAGCCAATAAAATAGATCATTTTTCACATAGGGACACAAAACATACATTTTTTCTCTCCATTTTAAATATGTATGTGAATTTACAGAGAAGCAATTAGAGATTTATCTACTTAAAATTTGTTGTCCAATCAATGGACCGAGGGTTAGATATTTTCCACCCAAATGTAGGTTTTGTTGGACATCAATATATTTACAATAGGTCACCCCCTAGCTAGGCCATGATACCATAAGGTAAACATTGACACTCTCAAGGATTTTATGGGAAGTCTCTCAATTTAATGCAGGAATTTAATTTCCAAGGAACAAACTGCTAAGTTCTTAGGAACATAAAACATCTTTTGGGAACCGCAATGCTTTACCCACACAAAATAAGGAGACAAATCCCTTATCTTCTACACATACCCTCATAAGCCCCCCCATCTAGTGCTCCTCAGTGTGTGCCTAGGAAGGCCCAAGTTGTAGTCCTATAACTCCAACAATTTTCCGAGATTTCATACTCTTCTCAAGGTGGCAAACACTTATTTTCTTGGTTGGTATTCCTCACACACTATGGTTGGATCTCTTTATTTGCATGCACTCTATTTTTCCTCACTTCCTTCCTTCCCAAAACTCATCTCTCTCCTCTAGTCAAATTCCTCACTCTTTTTCCCATGTGTCCTTTGAATCTCACCATTCCCAAAATTGATTGTACTTAGCCATACCTCAATAACCTAGTAAAATGAATATCTCAACCACCTCTTACATGTAGTTAATTATACAATTCCCATCATATGGGTACTTTCTCATGACCTCATTATTTGGTGAGATCACTTTCCCACCAATGTCCTTACATGCATTCAATTATTGGCTTTGGATAAGTCAAAGGGAAAAATAGATGGTAATTCAAAAAAATAATTTAGCATCACACAAAATAGTTTAGCAAGGGTGGCTTGTGATTTTTGACATGTAGAACCACCTTTTTGGCCCCCTCACTTTTTCCCATTCATGGTATCATGGTCCCTATAGGCACTCATGCTCAATCAACTATATGGTTTCTTTATTAACTGAAAAATCAAAATATATGCAATGTTCAATATTTCTAGATTACCATGGCATGATAGTAAAATATCTATGTCAAAATAAAATTGGTTTTAAACATAAATAATTACGAATTTAATCAGGGAATCAAAATAGGGACATTAAATACCCTCCCCCTTGGAATAATATCATCCTTGGTGTTCTGTTATTTACAATAATTTCTTAAGATGAAAAAAAAATTGGATATGCCTCTCTCATGGCATCCTCCATTTCCCATGTAGCTTCACTTGGCCCAAAGTGCTTCCATTACACTTTTACCTGGGCGATGGATTAGTTCTGGAGCATTGTTGCCCTATTTTCTAGTATACACATGGGTTATGGTTGGAATCTCCCTCTAGTTCCACCTAGATCACAACACAATCAATGATATGGTTAGGATCATGTACATACTTTTTAAGCAATGAGACATGGAAAACATTATGTGTTTTAACATTAGGAGGCAATGAAAGCTTGTATGCTACGGGTCCCATTGTTTCTAAGATTTCAAAGGGTCTGCAATATCGGGATGGAAGTTTAGAATAGGTCCCTAGCCACAGGGGACTCTTTTGGGGTTTGACTTTGAGATACACATGTTCTCCAACTTTACATTCTTTATGTGTATTGTTCTTATATGTGTATATTTTCTACCTATCTTGGGTTATTTTTACATTTTTTTTAATTTTAATGAATTCTTGTTCCATTTCTTTCATCATCGTGAGTCCAAGCATAATTCTACCCACTATATTATCCCAACTAATTGGGATATTGCGATTCCTACCATATATTTCTTCAAAGAGACTCATCTTTAGTTATGCTTGATAGCCATTGTTATAAGCAAATTGTACCAAATGTAGGTAGTCCTCCCATCTTCTTGGTTTATTCATGATGTACATTTGAAGCATGTATTCTAGTATTTAGTTTTCCGTTTATGTTAGCCCATCAGTTTGGGGATGATAGGTAGTGATGAAGTTTAATTGTGTCCCCAATCCCTCAAACAATGCTTTCCAAAATGTTGACATGAGCTTTTCATCTCTGTCAGATATAATTGTTTTAGGCATACCATGCAATCTGAAAATTTCCCTCATGAAAATTTTTGCATTGTTAACCACCTTAGGGATTGAATTTATAGGGATAACATGAGAAGCCTTTATCATTTTTTTAACCACAACCATGATTGCATCATGTTTTTTTACCGTCATTGGCAGTCCTGTGATGAAATACATTGATATAACTTCCCATTTCTACTCAAGAATTAGTAAGGGTTGTAGTAATCCTGCTAGGTGTTTGTGTTCAACCTTGGCTTGATGACACTCGATATATCTAGAAATGCAGTCCACAATTTCCCTTTTCTTTCCAGGCCAATAATATTGTTTCCACATTGCAATGATAATATTTTGGTAACTTGGGTTCCCTAAGTGTGTTTTCTTGTGAAGTTCATCCATGATGAGCTTCTTCAACTCTACTGAATTTGGTAAGTATGACCTATCATTTTATATGAACATACCATCCTTATTCATTCCAATAACTATCACATGCTACTACTAATATACATAAAAAAAACTAAATCAAATCACACTATTTATAAAACTAGAAAATGAGAAGCTATATGTAGAGAAATATCAAAATGATTTATTCTATTCCATCATCATCTAGACATATGATCCAAGAGTCCTCTCTTTGGAATGGAGAAGGTACTCTTATTTATACAAAACTAAGATAACCAATAATAAATTTAAATTTGCATATCTCTCATGTGGTTACAACCATTTGCTAACAATTAGCAAGTAATATCTCTAAATTTTTTCTCACAAATATCTCTAAAATATTTGATAACAAATCTTCCATGACATCCAAGATACTTGAGTGATCGTTCAAAATCTTCATCAAATCTTCAAGAGTTGAAGAGGGAATTCGAATTTGAGGCTAAGTAGTAAAATTTGGCATTGTTGGAATCTCCAAATATAGCCATAAACATTACCAAACTTGCCCAACTTTCAAGGACAAGTGAAAACATGTTATTTTTCTAATATTTAATCATAACCTCACTTAAATTACTAAAATAATTGCATTGGAAAATATTGAGCCTAATCCCACATATAAATATTGAAATGGAATAAAAAAACTGTTACAGAAAAGAAGAAAATGATTTAAAAGTCAAAAGAAATATTGTGAAAGGATGGAAATTCTGAGACTCAACAATGACCAATCTTGGACAATCCCTTAATGAGTATTTGATAATATCCTTCTAGCCCAATAAATGATCTCACATCCGTCAAGTTTTTCGGAGTAGGGAAATTCATGATGGCCCTAATCATTTCTGGATCAACTACAATCCCTTGCTCTAAAATGACATGTTCCAAGTAGTGGACTTGTTTCTGATAGAAGTCACATTTGCTAAATTTGGCATACAACCGATTCTCTCTCAATGCTTGTAATACTATTTTGTGATATTCCTTATGTTACTCTTTAGATTTGGAGTAGATAAGGATGCCATTGATAAATACCAATACAAATATTTATCAAGGACACTATTCACAATACACGTGAATGTGGTTGGTGCAATGGTAAGTCTAGATGGAACTACCACAAATTCATAATGACCATACCATTTCCTGAATGTTGTTTTATGAATATCTTAATCCTTGATGATATCCAGATCTCAAGTTGATATTTGAAAATATCGTGGCCCCTCTTAATTGATTGAACATGTCATCAATATGGGGTAACGAATACTTATTTTTCATTGTAACCTTGTTCAATTTCTTGTATTTAATGCATAGTCCGAGGGTATTGTCCTTTTTTACAAACAATGTTGGTTCTCCCCATAGAGACACATTGGGTCTAATATATCCCTTTTCCAACATCTCTTGTAATTTCATATTTATCTCTATTAGCTTAGGGGTACTCATTCTATAAGTATCTTTGGATACAGTTGTAACTCTTGGCATAAGATCAATTGAAAAATCAATATTGTTATAGCCCTAAAATACCCTACTCATGCATACATGGAATTGGCCCTCTTATTTGCATATTTTTCCAAAGCACTGCTGAGAAGATCTTCTTAAAAAAAAAATTTTTAGAATATGTATGTGCCCTGCACCATTACAACCCATGTACATACGCTTGCTTCATCACTACAACTCACATACATACACTTGCTACACCATTACAACCCACATATGCTTGAAAAAGTTGCAAAAATTAAAAAGTTGCAAGAAATTTGTTGAAATTCACGGGCTATTGGAGGTTTCCCAACCAATTCACCTGCTATAGAATCTCACCCAACCAAATAACCATCCTTTTGTCATATAAAGGAGGTGTTGGAGTCTCATTTCACATCCAAGCATAATTTACAATGAAACTCTACCCAATTTCACTTCCCCTCCCTAGCCAAGCTTTTGCTACCTTTTGTGAAATATTGCCTCAACATTCCCTCATCAGCCCCTTCTTCCTCCTTTCAATCCATTCCCTTCCTTGAGGTGATCAAAATATTGAGAGAAGAATTACATTCAAAGTGCACTTGGAGCATGGTAAAGAGGAGCCAGGACCAATTTCATGAAACAGTGGGCGACACAGATTGTAAGTTTCAGTCTTTGTATGATGAATAAAAGAATCACATTTTCCTATCCTAAATGATGATGTTTTGTGTATTTTCATTTATTTATACTTATCAATTGATATCTAACCCTAAATCATAAATAAAATAGCATGCTTGTAGTCCTTGTTTTCCTATCTTTGGATGTTGGTCATCCTTGGGAGGAGACGTGCAGTCATTGCAACTACCAAGCTTGAGGAGATCATCACCAGACGTGGGATCAAAGGTACAATTACCTGATATTATCTTTTATTGCTTTATTTTCATTTTTTTTGGTATGTTTGGGGTAGAGTAGAGAATAGATTAACGTTTAGATGGTCATTCGCTCTGTCTACATCTTAAACCATTTCTTAAAAAAATGGAAAAGAAGTGGTGATAGATGCAAGTGGGTATGCCATGGGAGTAGTTTTGATGGAAGGAATAATACCTATATGCTATCATTCTGAAATATTTCATGGGGCAGTTCTCAACTACCCTACCTATGACAAGGAACTCTATGCCCTGGTTCAATCTGTCAAGAAGTGGAAGAACTATCTTATGGGAAAAGAGACCATCATCCACACATATCACCACCTACTACAATATTTGCAGAACTAGATTAAAAAAAAAAAAACTAGGCATTACAAGTGGATGGGGTTTTTATATCAATTTCACCTAGTCATCACGTATAAGAAGGAAAACACAAACAAGTTGGAAAAGATGCTTCCAAGGTCATCCAAATCCAAAATTATTTCTTTGGGAACTATGATGAACATGGAACCTTTTACCCATGATGCATATAGAGAGGCATACACATAATATGAGGACGTCAAGGAGGTTTTTCAATAGCTACAGGGCCAGATTCGTATAGAATAAGGTGAGAACAAGGTTGCTATCATTTCCAAAATGGTTTATTCTACAAGCTCTACAATCTTTATGTCCCTAAGGTGGACGACTACAACTTATCAGAGAGTATTACACTTCCAAAATTGTAGGACAAGTTGGTGTTGGGAAGACAATTTCCAACTTGCAGAGGTATGTGGACTAGCCCATAATACAAGAAGATGTAGGTCGATATCATAGAGGATGCATTCTCTGTTGTCCCAACAAGCCCAACAACAAGAAGAAAGGTCTATACCACCCCTTACTTATACCCACTTGACCTTTGGAAAGAATTTCTATGGATTTTGTGGGAGGTTTACCAACAACTAGGAAGGGACATGAATATCTATTTGTGGTATTTGACAGTCTCAACAAGATGTGCATTCTTATGCCTTGTAAAAAGACCAAAAAATGATAGGAAGAAATAAACATGTTCTTTGAACAGGTCTTAGTGCACTTTGGGATAACAAGGAGTGTCATTTCAGACATAGATACTTGATTCATCAGTGCATTTTGGACTACATTGTGGGAGAATATGGACACTAACTTGAAGAGATCTACAACATTCGATCAAGAGAGAAATGGGCATACAAAATTAGTCAAAAAGAATTTGGTGTAGCTTTTGAGGGGTTAAAATCAGAAACATTCGAAGACCTGCGATGAAAATATGATCTACATACAACACTTTGATAATAGAGAAATCCACACTTCTACTAGTAAGTCACCTTTTGAAACTTGCTTTGGATATTTTCCCCCTTCACCCTTGGATGTTGTATATGGAAAACAAGGAGAAGTGAGGGAGGACCTCACAAGAGATGCATTATGATCAAAACAAATTTTTGAGAAGATTAGGCACATCCATTTGAATGTATATGATATGTTGAAGAAGTCACAAGAAAAATACAAGGTCAGACATGATCAACACTGAACGAAGAAGTCATTCAAAATGGGAGATATAGTCTGGTTACAATTGAACAAGGAAAGTCTACAAGGTCCTAGTAATATTATCAAGGCTCTGCAGTATGTAAATTTTGAGATATTAGATAAGGTGGGAGATAACACCTACATACTTAGTCTACCCTCATACATGTACATTTACTCAATAGTCAATGTGTAAAATCTTAAACTTTATGAGACTTCCATGTTGGATCAGGATGAGGAGTAGGTATTACCTTCCATAGAGGAATTAGCACCAAATTCTCAAGAAGAGTTGGCATATGAGATATATTTTTAGAAGTGGTATAGAACTATAATATAGGGGAAGCATGACCTTTGACAGATAGGATTGAAAGGAAAACTTCCAAAAAGCAAAGTGGTACTCTAGGGAGGAGGTAGAGGAAAATTTTCCTCACCTCATTCAGTAAATATTTTGGTGACTACAACCATCCCTAAATGGGGTGTTTTTATCTGCATTGGATCATTACATTATTTTTCATTTGTCTCAATGCTTTATGGGTGAAAAATTTGGAGATATCAACTTGCAAAGCCATTTTAGCGGGGAGTCCCAATTTGGAAATTTGGGTCCAAAAAACCATTTGAAATATTTCGGAGACATTTAGAGGCATCAAAAAAAAAATTTTATGGCCCAAACATTACTATGTAGCCACCATATATATTATTACCACCAAGACCTTTTCAATGGTGCAAGAATCACCTCAATTGCAATTTGTATACAAAAGTTAGGCCTCCCACAAGTTGACCTACCGTATTGATCACCATGGTGTCAGTGGAAGCTATTTTAACCCCCATTACTTAAATGTGTGTGGATAACCATGTAGTGTATTTTATAGAACATTCTATAAGGTCCAAACCCGATCACTAATTTAGGGTTGAGGAAGTTGATACCCTAACCCTAGATGGCTATCGGGCTATGTTAAATATCGAGCCACTATGAGGAGAAGGGGTTCCATTATTTTGCATTGTAGCTTGTTACATAGTTGAGAAAAACATATGAGAATGGTATTATTTGAGCATAACAGAGGAGGATAGATTTTTTAGCATCCATATAGACCATAGTGTCAAAGGAAATTCCACAGAGAGTGTCTCTTTATTTGTACTTTCATTTGAAGAAAAGAAAGCAGACAAGCCTCACCTTCTAACTGGGTTTTCTCCCATATTGGGTTTCCCAATTCATATCTTATATTTATTTGTGTATGGTATGTGTATTATTTATTTTATCTATTTCTCACATTTCATCTATTTCATACATTTTTATGAAGAAAACCAATAATTAAATAATTTGAGATCTAAAGGAAATTAACATTCAAAACATAGATTTAAGTATTTTATTAGATATGTTGTAACGAACTGTCTAGTGGAATATCCATGGTAGTTTACAGATCATATTGGTAGTAGTGCAGGTTTGTTTTGGTTATTTTTGGGAAGTTGCACAATCCAAGAATCAACTTAAAGAGAAGTCACAAAAACCCTAGCCATGGTAGACGAGTTTCTTCATAACAATCCTCGAGATCCAATAGGAGAGATATTTTCTAGGCTAGAAGCACGGGTCACCGATATCAACCACAATATCAAATTCCTCATGGAGGCTCTAGAAAGAAATCTCAAACCATCTAGATAGGTTGGAGGCTCTAATTCATAGATCAGATCAGAGGGAAAAATGGGAGATAATGAATACCTAGAAAAGAAATCGCGGAAAGAACCCAAGGAAAAGAAGTCGAGTTCTAATACCATAAACCCTTCACAATATTTATTCAGTATGGAAGTGAAAGTGGAAATAAGGCCATACCAAGGTGATATCAATGAATTAAAACTAAATCATTGGTTGTAGCAACTAGAATTTTATTTCAACGTTCACCATATAGATGTAGAAAAAAAGATATTATTTTCCATACTGAAGTTAGAAGGCCATGCTTTAACCTGGTGGGAAAGCCATATGGAAACACTTAGGTTGGAGGGTGATCTGCCAGTAACTAAGTGGGATGTAATACCCCTAATACAAACCCCAATTTTAAATGAAATGTAAATGTACATACATGTTGGTGAGCCATTGGCACCAAGTTTTGGTTCAATTTTGCGTGCACGTGAGTAGTGCATGAAGATTGTTTTCCAAATAAAAAGCGTGCACATTCCATAGTGTTTTGCGCACCTAAGTAATTGCACGTGGATTGTGCATCAAGGGAAGGGTGGTCACATTGCATAGTGTTGTTCACACATGAGTAAGTGTGTGAGGATTACCTTGAAGTTCACATCGTACCGAGTTTTATATATACATATGTATATGTATTTGAGGCTGGAGAGGTTGTGTGTGGTTATTGGGCTGGTGAGCCAGGATGCAAAAAGACCAGTGCGCCTATCCTTGTAAAATGTAATCACACTCAAATTATTAATAAAATCACATCGTTGTGTGTAGAGAAATCAAATGAAAAGAGACAGGGGGATAAACTCCACCAAAAAGGGAAAATGGGGGATTAAGTCCAAGGGAATATTTTATTAATATTTATAAAAAGTATAATTTATGGATATTTATTTATCTCGAGTTCTTGAGGGATGGAAAAGAGTCACCAAGTGGATAAAGCTATTTCTGAAGGTGACAAGTGTCTAGTTATGACTGTTACACGTCAAAATTACTGACTTTGATAGTGTCACAAGTGTCGTCATTACAAGTGTCGCAAGTGTCTCATTTTGCTCACAAATGTCGCAAGTGTCAGGGAAGCATACTGCCATGATGCCTATGTTGTGCCTATAATGACATGAGAAAGACACTTGAAACACCTCAAACATTTGATTTGGAAGAGGAGAAATGCGTGTAGGCTCATGAACCTTTTTCCATCTGAAAACACTCAAAAAACTAAGCTTTTGAAGGAGAGCACTCCCCTATACCTCTTCTGGGAACACTGGCGCTCCCCCTTACATTGTTTGGGAGCATTATAAAGCTCCTTTGGCCCTTTTGAGGGAGCGTTGGTGTTTTTAGGAGCACTGGCACCCCCCTTAAGCCTACTGAGGAGCGTTGTAGCACTCTGATGGCCCTTTTGAGGGAGCGCTACCTATTTTGGGTAGTAGTTGAGTTGTTGAGATGAATGGGGGAACGATCTTTTCATTCTTGGAAGGCAGTTGGATTCGAATCCCTAGTCGAGCCATGATCTTAGGGTAGATCCTCAACTGAAGGAGGAAAATCCTCAACTTCCCCAAGGATATCTCAAGTGGTTAAAGCCTCTCCAAGGCTATATAAGCAAGCTTTCTAATGGTG
>JZKD02S1506068.1:337378-379890 GCA_000966675.3 Picea glauca
TTTTCATCCTCGGTCGATCCCACTCTCCCGTTAGAGAGTGACACCAAAGCGGTCGATCCATTTCCACCCATCGACCCCATTCTTCCCTTGGAGAATGAAACTCAAGTGGTCGATCTAGTTTTTCCATCAGTCGATCCCATTCCTCCATTGCGGAATGTCAAAGTGACTGATCCAGTCCCTTCCTCGGTCAGTCCCACTCTTCCTCTGAAGAGTGCCAAAGTGGTCGATCCAGCTTTGCCATCGGTCAATCCCATTCCTTCGTTGAGGAATGTCAATGTGACTGATCCAGTCCCTTCCTCGGTCAGTCCCACTCTTCCTCTGAAGAGTGCTAAAGTGGTCTATCCAAGTCCACCATTGGTTGATCCGATCCAATCATCGATCGATCCTACTCCCCTTCTAGAGAGTAAACCCAATACTGCCCATGTTTTTCTCATTAATACAGATTCTACCGTGTTGGGGGGCATTCCTCCTTCTTCTGGGAAACCCCCTCCAAGTACTGAAGCCATCCTTTTTGATTGGGGTGCACTAACCATAGATGATTTTAGGGGCTAATTTTCGCTCATGGGCTAATTTTCCATAGTTTTTCCAAAAATGAGATTCGCTATTTTAAAAATGATTCGGCCAAATTCTATACGATAAAAATATTTTACCTTAAAAATCGCCAACATTTTATAAAAACTATATAAGATCCTTAGAAATTTGAATATTTTTACAAAAATATCACCAAACATTTATAGTTGGCATATGAAGGAATATGAAGGATAAGTAAGATTCGCCAAGGTTTCTACATTTTAAAATAAATTTCCATCCTTAAAATCATCCCTGGCACTAACTAGACCTCGTCTTCCCTCCCACATTCCTTTCCAGATTACAGTACAGGTTCATGGTCGGGACGTTCCTCAAACGATGATAGATGAAGGTGCCTCCGTTAGTATTTTGTCTTCTGTTGCTTGGTACGCTTTGGGTTGTCCGCAACTTGCACCGGTTACACAGAATCTGTTATCTTTTAACAGAAGAACTAGTCAACCTTTAGGGATTCTTCCTCAGTTTCCTGTAACTTTGGGAGGGAAAACTATCTTTATCGATGTCATGGTAGTCCGAGACCCCTTGGATTTCACTTTACTCCTTGGGCGAGATTATGTCTATGCTATGAAAGCTATTGTATCCACTCTTTTCCATGTGATATCTTTTCCTCACAATGGAAGAATTGTGACTATTGATCAACTTTCATTCATCGGCCCTGATTGGGTTACCTCCTTAATTGGTTCTTATATGCAGACAGTATCACCCCTGCCACATGTCAATTATGTGGCATTGTCTCCCATGACCTCAACTTTTGATGATTTGGATCCAGTAGTTGACATGGTGATCTCTTCGGTAGGGTTATTGGAGCCTGATCTCCTTCCTCCTATCACAACCCTCGACATGTGTCCTTTCCCGAGTGATTATCTTCCATCCAGTGAAGATCTCCTGGAGGCCATGCCCACATTTTATCCATTGACATGGTACCCTTCTAGAGAATTATCCTCTTGGAAGCCATGATCCGGATGAAACCACAAGCATAGTTTCTCTTCTCTGTGGCAAGCTCGTTAAAAAATGAAACAGAGGCCCTGAGCATAGTTCTTTTCCTATGTCAAGCTCGTTAAAAAATGAAATAGTCACCTCTCTTGAACCATCTTTTCATCCACCCTTCTCCTTTTTCTCATCTACTAGAAAAATTGGTGACAACCTTAGAGCCGGTGAATGAATTGAAGCTTAGAGGGCATGTCTCCAGCCTTTGCTGATCATTCTGGAGTTAAGCCACTAGCTTTCATGCTAGGGGCATACTGAGCTTAGTCTTTGTTCTTTCTCGTGCTGGAAAACATGAGAACGCACTGGGTAGACTTTTATCTCTTTTTCGGACCCGCATGGACACATGAAAAAGGAACCCCTCTGGAGTCATATTTAAACTCTTTTCAGACTCTCTAAATATGAAAAGATCGTCGAGTGATATTGCTTCCTTTCACACTCGTTAAAAGGTTTGAAAGGGCGTCTTTCAAGCGATAGTTTATCTCTTTTTTGGTCTCGTCAGACTACTGTACAAAAAAGGAATTGAGAGAGTTCTCTTTTAAGTGTTTTTCCAGACTCTATAATCATGAAAAACCTTCAAGTTTTCTGTCTTTGGACTCGCTAAAACACACATCGACAAGCCCATATGGGACCGAACCCTTACTTCTTCCAGTTCGTTAAACAAAGGAAGAGGAACTTACTGAAGGTGAGTTATATTAAGCATGTGTTATCCTCCTCGAGCTCATTAAATCAAAAAGAGGTACTGGTCTATCTGGATGGGGGAAAATTTGAAAGAAGCAAGCCAAGCAGTCTCTTGAGAACATTACCAAATAATTCTTAGAGTCGCCCTTGAACATGACACTTTGTCATTTGCATGCATTATCATCCGCTGAACCTCTGCACTGAGCCAATCCTTTGAGTTTCTTTCACTCCTTTGGGTCATCTGACGTAAGTCACAGCATCCACTGCATCATCAAGTTTTGGTCCATGTCATGTTTCTGCTGTTGTGCCTTAGTGTTCGAGTGAAGTATCCACCTCAAGAGTCAGCCATCACAAATATCTTGTCTCAAAACCCATGTCAGTCCATGTTCATTTGATCTACCAATTACATTTCTACGTCCGTTTCGTGTCATTGATGGGGGATACATCAAAGCCCTCCTTCGACAAGCCTATTCCTGTCAACCTCAACACATTATCCAGGAATTAGGCTTAGAAACCGGTTAGTACTTTGGGGCCTGCATGCCTCAATGGCATGACTCCTCACATTCGACAGTAGGTTTACATCATTTACCTCTGATTGGATGAATCCATAGATGTTCAACTCTAGCTCATCCATTCACATTCGTTGGAATGTACTAGAGTGCCTTGGGAATCATTGACATTAATGGTGATCTCCCTCACACTTGTTAACGGTTTACACCATTGACCAGTAATCAAGTGGTTTCTGCCATGTTTGACATCAGGACATCTATTTACATGGTTAGATTTGCACAACATTGGGATCGGTAAGAAGACCCTGGGTTGAGTGATCACTTTGATATGTACTTTACCCAGGTTGCGATGGAGTTTATTTTGAACAATGACACTTATACTGTTACATAGATCCACTTTGTATTGGTCATGGCTATGTCTTGTCATCTCGTAGATCCATTGTGTATTCTTCATGGCTATGATCAATTCATGTCATAAGACTATAGATCCATAGTGTATTTTCAGTGGCTATACCTTTTTATCAATACAATTATGGTTCCGCAGTGTATTTTATGGTGGCCATATCTTGCAAGTCTTGATCACCCAAGCATAGGTATGCCTGCCTTGGGTTTGAAACATGTCATAATATTTGTTGGATGTTTGTGTGCAGCTTTTGTCGGGTTCTCTGCTTCTATACCCTTGCTTGAAAGTCTACAAAGCATTTCAGTTATCAGTTCCTGTCTTCTAACTTCATACTTTGGGGGGCAATCTGTTACACGTCAAAATTACTCACTTTGATAGTGTTGCAAGTGTCATCATTACAAGTGTCGCATTTTGCTCACAAATGTCGCAAGTGTCAGGGAATCATATTGCCATGATGCCTATGTCATGCCTATAACGACATGAGAAATACACTTGAAACACCTCAAACATTTGATTTGGAAGAGGAGAAATGAGTCAGCAGGCTCATGAACCTTTTTCCATCTAAAAACACTCAAAAAACTAAGCTTTTGAAGGAGAACGCTCCCCTATACCTCTTCTGGGAGCACCGGTGCTCCCCCTTACACTGACTGGGAGCATTATAAATCTCCTTTGGCCCTTTTGAGGGAGCACTACCTATTCTGGGCAGCAGTTGAGTTGTTGAGATGAATGCGGGAAGGATCTTTTAATTCTTGGAAGGTAGTTGGATTTGAATCCCTAGTCCAACCATGATCTTAGGGTAGATCCTCAACTGAAGGAGGAAAATCCTCAACTTCCCAAAGGATATCTCAAGTGGTTAAAGCCTCTCCAAGGCTATATAAGCAAGCTTTCTAATGGTGAAAGGGGACTGGAAAAGGGAGAATCACACCAAACTTATGATCTTATAAGTGGTGCTGGAACAAAGATATTTTGGAGGCAAGAGACCTATGATCTCATAGGGAGCAATCGGTGAAGCTATCATTATTTTGGTCGTGGATATTTTGAGCAAGGGGTAGACAAGGAGGACTTGACGAAACTGCTGCAATCCATCTATGGCTGTAAGCAATGTTTTGTCCTCATTAATATAATTTGCTTGGCCTTTCTTTCTAATTCATGTTAAATCTCACATGAATTTGTCTCTTTAGTAGATAGAACTATTTCGGACTAATCTTGATAGAGTAGGAAGTGGTTGTACTTTGTTTGTCTACAGGGCTTATCAAGGAGTGAAAGATTGGAGCTCAACTCGGAGCGTGCAGGGACAATGTCGATAAAAAGGTACTTCTGTTCTCCTTCCTCCTCATACATTAGTTTATATAGATCTGACAGGAAGTCAGTGTCCACATTAAGAGTCTTTTGTCTTAAGAGTTAAGAGTCTATCTCTCAAGAGGAGATCTACCTGTCCGCAGGGAGATTTTCCTTCAACAATGACCATGGAAATATATGACTAAAACTTAGTGTATTTTGGGGAGATCACTCACTTTTCTTTGTCAGTCGGACTATATGAACATGGAGTGACCATTACCTTATCTATAGATAAAATCTTGGAAAGGGGATTTTCCATATAGTAACTAGAGTCTTTTTGTTGAAGAGGTAGGTTTTTAGAGCCATGAACATTCTCTCCAATTGAGAGACTTGTTGTCGAAGAGGCGGGTTTTCAGGCCTGTGAGAATTCTCTCTAGGTGAGAGATTTTTTGTTTTATAAGTGGGTTGTCAGGCCCGTGTACATTCTCTCGAGGTGAGAAATTTTCTAGGAATTGTTCCCTTGTGCACTACGAATTAGTTACAAGGCTCTAAGACTTCTTATTTGACCTATTGTTAAATCCCTAAAAAGGAATTTGTGCAGCAGAGAGATTGTTGAGATGAGAAGGGGCACACTTCCTAGGGTGGGATAGGTATGTCTGAAATGAGATATTGTAGGATAGTTGTAGCAGTTGAATGCCTTGGAATGAGCAATTATGTTGATAGGATAGTTGTAGCAGTTGAATGCCTTGGAATGAGCAATTATGTTGATTATCATACCTTATCCTGGAATTAGGAATCCTTTTTCCCTGGTGGAGTTTAATCCCCAGCTCGGGGGTGACCTGTTGTTGAAAGTATATGAGAAACAAAGTCTATGGTTGGGATGAACCTCTAAGCTCTACTCACAGTTGGTGACTCTTTACAAAACAATAAGTTTCCTTTATGTTCTTGTATAATTTATTGTGTGCTTAATTATTTATGTCTGATATGGGTTTATTTCCTCTATGACATTGCAAATAATTAAATGTTGTTATTATGTATGATGTTTTTTGTACATGTAAGCATGATGTTTTATACAATAATTATTGTCGCACATGCAGAGTATGACAATTATTAAGTATTTATTTTATTTAACTTTGTAATAATGGTCATGAGTTTCTGAGGTAAGGCTAGAATTGTTGTGCATGCAGGGAAATAATTTGTGTGTGCAAGAGATTGGAATCATTGTGTGCATGGGGAAGCAGATACACACACACACAAAGAGAATTGAATCTCTGTGTGGCACAAGAATGGTTTCATGTGCAGTAGTATTCATGTGTTCGGAGTGGTTACATGCGCAGTAATATTTGTGTGCACTAAATGATTATGCATGCACTTGTATTATGTGTTAATTCCACTATTATAACTGGTGTATGAAGAGGAAATTTTGTGTGGCATGATCCAACTTGGGATCGTGCGCATTACCTCATGTGTTTCTGCACATATTAACGTTATAGTGTAGAATTAAACACACTAGATGTTTGGAGTGGCATCACTCAACAGTAAGTTGGGGATGTTACAAAGTGGTATCAGAGAATTTGTTAGTGATGGTAATGGGGAACATTATAGGTTGGTATTAGAGATGAATTTGGGGAGTTTGTAGTAGTGGAGATGTTACAATGTGGTAAAGGGTTCTAGCTAGGAGGCTGGGCACGTTACAGATTGGTATCAAAGCCTCGATTTCAAAACTGAGATTGCATGGGCCGAGTATCTACTTAAGGAAAAATTCAGACAGGTAAGTGGTGAATTTGGAATTACATCATGACCATGGTGCACATAAAATAAGAATCTACAAGTGTGCGCACTAAATTTTGACATTGCGAGGTGTGGATCTGGAAATGCGCAAAACATAATCATGCATGGGTGTGTGCACTTAAATTTGGGGTTGTGCAGAGCAAAACTAGTGGTGCATGTGTAATATTGATACGTGGTGTATATTTTAATATTGACATTGCGCATTGGTACGTGTTGAATACCAATGTGCACACGGTATTCTGAAAGAAGAAGGAAAGAGTAAAAGGGTATTTGGTTGAATTCCAAATGACCATAATTTATTGTGCAAGACTTGGAATTGCGTAAGGGAGGAATCAATAGGAAATTTTTGGACAGAGGAGTCCAATTATTTGCCCATAAATTTTGAATTAGGACGTTAAAATCATCCAAAAAATCAGAAGAAAGGGTTCTGAAAAAATTGTGCAGAGTTTTCATAAATTTGTCACATGAATTTTTCTAACAAATATTATTGCTTGCACATTTTGTATAATTAACATCGATTGGATCATGATAGAATCAATGCAGAGATTCAAAAGCATGGAAGATGTGCAGATAACTTACAATCATGATGATGAATTCGGGGGTTTGAATATCGATATGGGTATAGATAGTACATAATCCAATGAACATAGAGAAGGCAAGGATGAGCACATAATCTTGGTAAGGGACTGCTTGAAAAATATGTCCAAAGTTATAAAGATGATAATGAGAGGCTTATGAAATCCAAGGAGCAACAAGATGGCTTCAATATCAAGTTGATGCAAATCTTGGACAGAATAGAAAATAAAATGGATAAGGAGACAAAGTCAAGCAAGTCAAGGAGTCGCAAGTCTCATGACAAGAGAAGAAAAACAAAAAGTGTTGACATGCATCACCATCACTCACCAAAGAATTCATTTAGGAAAGTGTTCAGTACCTCAAGTGCATCTCTTATCATAAAGTATAAGAGAAGGATTGGAGTGGAAGAGCTACAAGGAGAAATGAATAAGATCAGGGATAAGTGGTGAGCAAAAGAAGGATGAATATGCGGAGACCTAGCTACTGGGCATGAGGAAGTACTTCCAGTTTCATAATTACTATTTGCAGGAAGAAGGGAGAATCAACATCTATCAACTAAAGGGAAAAGCATCAATGTGGTTGGATCAATTCGTGAAAGTGCATCAAATTGATGAGAATAAGGTTACTTGGAGGTAGTTTAAAAGGTATTTTCAAAAGAAATAATTAACCAAGCAATACTATAACAAGAAAATGAAGGATTTATTTGAACTCAAGCTTGGGAGTATGACAATATATGAGTACGAAAGAAGATTCTTAGAGATGTTCAAATATGTTTCATTCATCAAGAATGAGAAAGTTAAAATTTAGAGGTACCTGAGTGGGATTCCATCATTTATCAGTGACAAGATACAATATGATGACCCCAAGACATTGGAGGAAACCATAAGGTGAGATAAATGTCTCTATGATCAACAAAGGGGAAGATCGACTTTCAAAACAGCTTGGGAAGAGAATAAGAAAAGAAAGATGGAACATAGGAAGAAGGGGACTAAGCCACCATTTTTCAGAAATAATTCTCAAGGACAACCAAGTACTCCCAAGGATCCCAGAATGATTGAGATGTTGATGTTAGTGGTAGCATAAGAGAGGTATTTCTGCATAGGTCTATGTGTCTAGATGTGTGGAAATCGTCCAAATCCTTCTACTCTTGAATTTACTTTTGTTGAAGGAATTATTAAAGTAAATTTCTTTTATTAATTAATTATGTTATTATTTAATTCGGTTATTTGAGTAAAGTACTAAAACTACTTAATACATAATCTTAGCATGCAGTGTTCACATGAAATCTAAATCTCTAGTGATATTAGAAATAGATTGTAACTCACGAGTATAAAACCAAGGCTAGGGTGAAGGAGAAATACACTTGACAGAATTTGTGTTGAGACAGTCAACACACAAAGTATTAGATCATGAAGGACTATGGTTCAAGATATTTTATAGGTTAAGAAGGACTTGAATCTAGATATCATATAAGTAAAGGAGAAGAGAGAACAGAGGCATACGGAGGTGGGTTTCAATCGAAGTAAGACATAAGAGAGTGTTGGATTGTACAAATATTTTCCTACACATCCACGGGTCACAGTGGAGACAGTCATGGATATATGTGGGTCACAGAAGGCCAAGTCATGAATACCTTGAAAAGCATGCCATAACTGGTCGTATAACAGGTCATAACTTTCTAGGTTATTCTGAAATTGTATTTCTCTTAGTGGGCCATAATCCCTATTACAAGAGCCCTAATTTTAGTATAATAAAATGATTCTCACCATTGGTTTCCCCTCCATTGTTTTCCTCCAGGGTATCTACCCAAAAATACCGGTGTTCATGTGTGCTTGATTTGGTTTCCTACTTTATGCTTCAGCTGCATGATATTGAGTTGAATATTTTAATAGTGTATTATTGTTTTGTGAGCTGCTAATCTGATTACAGTAAGGAAATCACTAGATAGAAAAGTACCTAGGTGATGGAGTAAGAATTTAAACATGGTATCAAAGTACATGATTTGAAGGGAAGCCATATCAGTATAGGGGTAATTTTCCCATTGCTACGAGGAAAATATCTGTATGGCTAGGGGTAAACCACAACAGACAGAAATGATTGCAAAAATCAACTCTAATCTCAAGTATGCTATATAAATAAATATGCTAGCAGGAAAAGATAAAGGGCCTACCTCACCCAAACGTTCGATGAAGTCCACCATTGAGCATTTGACCCAAAACAATATACCTGCAACTAGTTCTCAACAACCAAGAAACGCAAGCATATGGTAATAATATATCATGTTATCACATTCAATAGCATAATCCATAAACATTCATAAAAAATACACCCATGGAATAACAATTCAAATATTTTCGAGATATTAATTGGACGAGAAAAGAGTATTTCTATTAAGATATAATGAGACGAAGGGAATGCGTTAAAAACTTATGTGTCAGCACGGTTCGGAACCGAGAAACTAAGTCCCTTCCAGTTGGGCCTCCACCACTTCAATCCTCCACCAAAGGCAAGATCATATAAGAGAGACAATGAAGTTCTTGATCAATAAGGGAAGAGCTTGGGGGATGAACAATGTGTTCTGACTTAAAGGAAAAAGGGATGCATACTCAATGTGAAGTGAATAATTTCTCTAGAGTAGCTTTTCTCTCAAAGTTGAATTATTTCTCCTCTTTTCCATAGCTCGGATTTGTCCCATTTATATCCTTCAAGTGGAACTGAAGGACTGAGTCCGAATGTTTCCAGTATATGGAAGGCCAAGGATCATTGATCTCGTGACATGACATGGAAAATTGACACTATTTTTTAATTTTGGGTACATTTCCCAATGTACGTGGGTTGTAGTGGTGAAACCTACATATATGCATGTTGTAATATACACAGGGCGCATATATGTGGAAAAACAATGTTTTTAGATCTGGGATTTGCAAAAAGGGACTTCAAGTCTGCATAGGGAAATGGAAAAATGCCCTCTGTGAAAGATTGCATAGGGTGAGGCAAATCTTACTATAACAGATGCCACCTAATGTGTGAATTCATAGGAGTATCTGCGATGGCCAAAATACATTATAAAACCTAGAAGTGAAGTAATGGGGACCTAGCTGGAAGAACTAGTTGCTCATTACAATATGTACTAACTTTGCATACATGGTTACCAATTTGAATTACACTACAGATCCATGTGAAAATATACCAAACAACTGTCCATGGCCATGAATAGGAAAATAAAAATGTGGTTACATGCCAAAGGCTGTCATAGTCACAAACAAGGCTCAGTAAAACTAGTATCAAAATAAATCCGAAGATATCTGTATACAATGGAGTACAATTTGATCTCCATGATCACTGAAGTCACATAGGTACGGGTCCAATGAAAAGGTAGCAATAAATCAGGAAAGTTGTGACTATAAATTGATGTCTTCAAGTCTTCTACACTATCCACCAAAGGTGCAAGTCTACATCATGTGAATAAAGGAGTTGAGGTTGAACACAATGAGACTTCGTTTGATTACCGGTCATTGAGATATATCGTTAACAAATGCGAGACAACCTACCGATGATGAAAGTAGGTATCAAAGGCACCGAGTACATTCTTACAAGTGTGAATAAAGGAGTTGGTTTCGAACACTTGAAGAATCCATAGATCAAGATACATTGATGTATTCCCAACTATTCATGGCAAGAGAACCTGCCACTAATGAATGCAAGCCTCTAGGTACTCATTGGACTCTAGGTCTCATCTCCAAAATAGATGAATTGATGTTGATGGAAGGAGACCCATTGAAAGGAGAGAATTAAGTCATCTCTCAGCATTCAACACAAGGTACAAAGAAGGATATTGATGATTTGGAGGAAATCGGACGAAGAACATGTTCACAAACCAACGACCTTGTGCGTCTTTCGCATGTGCCAGGTGCATGCGGTACACGAAAAAGACCCTCTGAATATAATACAATGAGGAAAAATGCTGACAAATGTGAGGAAACCACCAATAAGGCTAATGGAATCCAATACACTGCATGAATCCCAATGTGTGAATAGATGTCTTGTCGTCGAACACAAGGGAAACCATCCATTCAACGACTAATGATAAAATGTCAAATGTTGGGTTCAAGGTTACCTACCAATGAGGAAAGTAGGACTAGGGTGCGTAATAGGACTACAACTTCATGTGATTCTGAGACAAACTGAGGGTATGGCCGACATGCAAAGTCAAGAGTTCTAAGGAATGGATGACACAGGTTTATAGACATCCTTTGAACAAGAGCATGAGACATATGGAAGACTCTGGCAGCAAAGACTCACTGATGAAACCATGAGATGCAGGGGGCATCAATCAAACTCTCCATAGGGACTGGAAGAGTAACTAGTCAGGGGAGTAATCTTTATGTAATGAGCTCATCTTCCTAAGGTCATGATAAACCCAAAATTATGATGACAAGTGGACTCAAAAATTTTGTTCTTTGTTCAAAGGAGACACGACTGTTGCCAATATAAGATAATACTCCCTTATCGCTCGTATTTTTTTGTTTTTTCATAGTCAAATGAATGTTATGATAAAGAGGAGGGAAGGAGTGTCACAAGTAAGCAAAACTAGTTCCAACAGTGGAACATACCTATGTTCAATGCAAGGAGGTGCATGCGGGAGATGGACACTCGGGGGAATGTTCCCTCCTGGGTATAGGATGTCAAGTTGTGAAGGATATAAACAAGGCTCTGCTTGGTTTGAGGATGAAAAAATGCTGAGGAAAATGGTTTATAATGCAAAGCGAGAACTGGCAATAGGCTCAATACTGCAAGCAAGGGCATGAGATGCAATCACAACTTAACGCCAAAAAATGTCCTTTTTCGTAATCTTAGTCTACTTGGTTTGAAAAATGGATAAACTTGTACCAAATAGACGTCATTTCAAATCCAATTTACGAGTGTGAAAGAGACAAGTTCACTCAACAATATTTTTTCCTTTTGAAAATGAGTCGAAAAATAGCTTAACTAAGACTCATGATCTTTCAAATCCAATTAACGAGTGTGAAAGAGACAAATTCACTCGGCAATATTTTCTCTTTTTAGACGAGTCTGAAAAAGAGCTTAAATCAAACTCGTTGGGGGGTTTCTAGGAGGCATGTCATGGGTGAGGCCAAGGCTCCCATGTTGGACTTCTGTGAAAGGTCAGCATCTTATGAATAGCTGACACAATATTGGGAAAACCCAAATCTCTCCAAGTCAAGGAGGATAAAGTGCTAATGGAGGTTACCTTCTCCATGATATATCGGATAACGTCTCTTACTTATAAAGGCATAGGAGGAGGCATTGAATACCCCATAAGACCATCCCAGTCAAAGAGAACCTCTTCAAGAATTGGAGGGAGAGTGCTCGGGGAGAGTAAAACTCTCTTTTGTTCAGAAGGTTCAGTACTAGAAATGTTAATGACATGGTTGGAGGACACATCACCCTCCAAAATAAGAGTTGGATTGACCGGAGGCTGCACCAGTATGACCACTTCTTCGACTATTGGTTGAATAGGATGCATGGGAATAATGTTAGGAGACAAATCACCCTAAAAAATGGGCGTATGGTCAGGTGAGGATTGCATCTACATGACTGTAATGTCAATAAAAGGAGAAATAGAATGTGGCGAAACCACAGACACCTCATAACCTGAAGGGACCCTAGGTGAGAACCATGCTTTCGGTATCCCAAAAGTAGCAGGAAACAAACGATTGAGGTGATCTCCTTCGGAATTCTTGCAAAGGAACTTGGGCTTATGTCTGACACGTCTAAGCTTCTCAACCATATGAATTCCCCCAATGTTATTTACAATGGTTGGTGACATGCTCTCAACGTGACTAGCAGAGGCTGGAGATTCATCTCCCACATGATGTACAAAGGTTGGATATCTGATGTCGATATGACTCGTGGTGACTAGAGTGATGCCCCCAGCATGACTGGCAGCGGCTAGTTGTTGGTATTCAACATGACTTGAAGAAGTTGTCGACCAATATCCAACATGACTAGCAGTGGTTGGTGATAGATCTCTAGTATGACTAACAGTGACTAGACTAGCGACAGTGGTGAGTTGTGGAATTTGAGACCAAGGTCCTAGGAAAGACTGGATTTGAGACATTGTAGGCTAGGAAGGATCCTGGTTTACACCATGTCCCTATCCGAAAAGATAGTATCCTCTTCCTAATTGATCCATAGAGGTTTGTACAGGCATTATCACCGAAGAATATGTTTTTGAAGAGACAAAAGTATGATAAGGATTATTCAAGTGAGGATATATGTTTCCCCCATGTGAAGGGGCCCCCTGAAGAGGGTGCCCTATACCAGAAAACAGGTTCCCTCTGTATGAAATAATAAATGACATATGTGGACCTACCATGGGAAAAGTGTTTGTTGGAACTGGCATGGAAAATGAAGGATACACAGATGGGGTGTAATAAGTAGAATAACCACCCATTTGAGTATTGTTTCCTGAAAAAACATGGCTAGGATTGGATCTGTAAGAGGGGAGATACCAACCTCCCATAGTGAAAGTTGGTTGAGGGACATGACTCCTATCAAATGAAGATGTAGACGGTGGGGCCATGGTGCCTCCGGATCCAAAACTAGGATGCATATAAATGGGCTAAGGAGAGGATGGGACGGGTGAAGGTATGTTTGGCATATCAATAGGAAAATGATTAGAGACCCAAGGCATGGACTGAGTGTTGTAAAATTTCATACCATTATGAAAAGTGGATGGATTCGTCCCCATGAAATGTGTGAATGTCATGGGGGGGGGGGGGTAGCGGTAAAGGAGGGAGCTATGGGATTAATCGGTTATAAGGGTCGTCATGGGATTAACAACTATTCGGTCAAATCCCGCCAAAGAGGTAATCCTCCATAAAGGTTATGTGTTGTCCAACCCTTATCTAACCTAGGGTACCTGCAGAATAAACACTACAAGTAACCTATGTGTTACCTAAGTCAAGCAACTAAGAAACCATGGTATAACCGATGCACAAGCAAACATTTGTAAGTCAGGTCCACTATATGGGTAGGGTAGCAAAGCCCGAAACCTTTAAAGCACCACCTCTCACAGAGGTAAGGGCACTAGCAAGATCCCCATATATGAATAGATCCCCAGAAATGTATCTAACGCTAAGAAGGTATCAGGGGGATATCCCTTCAAACAACCTCATGCAACCTCGTGCTTAAATCCGATGTAAGCGGAGACTCTTGATATTACCAATTATACTATGGACTTCTCCACTCCCTTAGTTAGACACATATGTTGATTTAATAGCCTTGGAGACATTTACTCAAAAACTCCTATTCCAAGGCTCTAAATCTTAAGCTAGTTTGTGCACCCTAGAACATAAAATTGTTACTAATCAATTTTAAATCATAAAGTTAATTTTAATGGCCCTGCTTACTAGTGATGTTATGACTCAACAAGTAAAATAAATGTATATGAATACAATGTAAAGTCCTAACTTCAATTTCCAATAAATGATATGCTTTTAAAAAATGCAATTTTCAATTCAATTCTGCAATTCTAAATAAAATTCAATCTTTATTTACATGCACTAAGATAAATGACAAAGACTCAAGAGATAAAAATGCCAATCAATGTAAAATGCCTAATATTTTTGTATTTTAAATATAAGAGAATGAAAATGCAAGGACTGAACAACAACTTGATATAAAGACTCTACTATGTATAGATAGAGACAACCCAAGTAGGATATCAAGGAGAAAAACACCCATCCCAAAGTGAAAGGATAGTCAAAATGAAAAAGATGAATGAGAAAGACACAAGAAGACTCAAAAATCATCAAAACCTACCCATCAACCACCAAACCCAACAATCAAGAAACAAAGGTTGATGTACACGACTATTCAAGAGAAAAGAACATATGTACGCAGCTTGCAGAAGTACAACACACGTATGTACGTGACTATCAAGCAAAAACCCAAGTATATGTTTCAAAACACAGCTAGGCTAAGGAGAAGGATAAGAAACTCAGACTCAAAGTGAACAGAGGTTGTCAAGCAATCATACGAGAAGAAACTCAATATGAACGAGAGAAATCTAAGGAAAAAAACAATCCAAACCCCAAAAAAGAAGATTATTTTCCCCAATATGGTCGCCAATTCTGTTACAAGGAAAATCTCTCTATGGCTAGGGGTAAACCACAACAGACGGAAATGCATGCATAAATCAAATCTAATCTCAAGTATGCTATATAAATAAATATGCTAGCAGGAAAAGATAAAAGGCCTACCTCGCCTAGATGTTCGATGAAGTCCACCGTTGAGCACTTGACCCAAAGCAATATACCTGCAACTAGTTCTTAAAAACCAAGAAACAAAATCATATGGTGATAATATATAATGTTAGTACATTCGATAGGATAATCCATCAAAATTCATAACAAATACACCCATGGAATAACAATTCAAATATTTGCGAGATATGAATTGCATGAGAAAAGAGTATTTCTATTAAGATATAATTAGCAGAAGTGAATGAGTTACAAACTTCCGTGTCAGCACGGTTCGGAACTGAGAAACTAAGTTCCTTCCGGTTGGGCCTCCACGACTTCAATCCTCCACCAAAGGCAAGCTCATATAAGAGAGACAATGAATTTCTCGATCAATAAGGGAAGAGCTTGAGGGCTGAACAATGTGTTTAGACTTAAAGGACAAAGGGATGCATACTCAATGTGAAGTGAATAATTTCTCCAGAGTAACGTTTCTCTCAAAGTTGAATTCTTTATTGTCTTTTCCATAGCTCGGATTTGGGCCATTTTTAGCCTTCAAGTGGAACTAAATGTTCGATTCAAAATGTTTCTAGTATATGGAAGGCCAAGGATCATTGATCTTGTGACGTGACATGGAAACCTGACACCATTTTTTAATTTTGGGCACATTTCCCAATGTACATGGTATGTAGTGGTGAAACCTGCGTATATGCATGATGTAATATAGGTAGGGTGCGTATATGTGGAAAAATAATGTTTTTAGATTTGGGATTTGAAAAAAGGGACTTCAAGTCTACATAGGGAAATGGAAAAAGGCCCTTTGTGTAAGATTGCATAGGGTGAGGAACATCTTGCTATAACACTAACAATAGGTTATTTCCAGGGAATTTCATCAGGTCTTAGGAATGGCAACAACATCGTTGAGAGTTGAAGACAAATTGGATGGAGAATCCAACTTCCTACCTTGGAAAGCAAGAGTTACTATGACATTGAAGGAATATGACATTTGGGAGTTAATGGATCAAGTAGTTGCTCCACCAACTAATCTGGTAGCTTTGGAAGCTCACAAGAAGAAGGAGATCAAAGCATAGAGGTTTCTCCTGGAGTTGGTGAAGGATCATGTAATTCCTCACCTAATCAAGAACATGATGACCAAAGATATGTTTTATGCCTTGGTAAGTTTATTCCAAAGAAAGAACTTGAATAGGAACATGACATTAAGGAATAAAATCAGATCAGTTCAAATGTCTAGATCAGATAATGTTACTAACTATATCTTGAGGATCACACAGGTGCGTGATCAGCTTGCATGCATACGAGAGAAAACAAAGGATGCAGAGCTCGTTAACATGAAATTAAATGGTATTACTAAGTGATCTAGGTGGATATCGGTGGTCACCCACCTCTTCCAAATGGATCACATACAACTTTCATCTTGGCAGTTACATTTTTTATCTTGGCAATTTGTTTGTAGCTTTTCGGGTCCTAAACTTTGGGGGTCGTTTTGAGGCCCTAAACAATGTTTTTTGGGCCCGCCATACTCGCACATTATACCAAGTTAGACTGTAATGGAATAATGTGTATTTCTCGGATAGACCTTTCCAACAGGATATCATGCGCCTAAAACAGAGATTGTATGCAAAAGTTATGACCCCAAGAAGTTGATGTACCAACTTACCCCAAGGGGGCCCACATGACTTTTGGCGCTTCATCTCCTAGGGTTAGTTTTTTTATGTCTAGGGTTTTGGCATTCATTTTTGATGTAAAAAGGCCTTTGGATCCTCATTGTACTCATATTCTTGTGAATGAGTGGAGCCATCACATCTCTTCTCAGAGACAATCTTCCACCATTCTAGCAAGCTTGTTTCAACCT
Source organism: Picea glauca (assembly GCA_000966675.3). Classification (NCBI taxonomy): domain Eukaryota; kingdom Viridiplantae; phylum Streptophyta; class Pinopsida; order Pinales; family Pinaceae; genus Picea; species Picea glauca. The sequence continues at coordinate 354,305 of JZKD02S1506068.1, forward strand.
GCATTTTACAGTTTTAGCACATTTCTTATTTAATAGAAGTCAAGTTTTACTATATCTCTGTTATTATTCACTATATCTCTATGTTAATATTATATATCTATTTTTTCAATTCATTCCACTTATAAATCTAGATCATTGGTATCAGAGCGGTCTGCTCCTTGTCATTTTTAGTGCATGTCCCCGACAAGGTCAGGGTATAGAGAGTTGGGTCTCAAGCTTGTTTCTCTTGAGGACAACTTCTATTGCACACCCAAGAAACATTCCATGGTGGGAGAAAATAAATATGATGGGACATGATATCCTTTCAAATTGTTACTCGAGGAATCCCTCGAGCGACAGAGAAATGAGATGGTGGATAACTTTGTTCAAATCCTTCGACGATTGTCGACAAGTGATGCATCTTCCTTGGGTGGCTCCACCAACCCATTCATGGTACAAATCAAATTTTATATTCCTATATTTGAAGGTGAGATAAATGCAGATGTTGTAGACAAATGGTTAAATCTGCTAGAAGGGTATTTTTCTATCTACAACTTTTTAGATAGAGAAAATATTACATTTGCGCTCCTTATGGTCGTCCCTCATGTCAAAGATTGGTGGGAGACTTTTTGTGAGAAAAATAAAATAGAGGAATCTCCATTGTATGTGGTCGCACCCACCTGGGCCTTTTTCAGGGCTTTTATTAAAGAAAAATACTACCCCATTGGAAGTTATGATGACTTATATACAAAATGGACCACACTCTTGCAGTAAAGGGACCAAACAGTGCTAGAGTTCACAAATATCTTCCATACCTTGCATACCAAGTTGGGTATCAGAGACTCTGAGTGACATCTAGTATTCAAGTACCATGGGGGTATGCATAGATACATCTAGAAAAAAATGGAATTTCTGTATATTTCATCCTTGGGCGCAGCCTATCAATATGCTATCAAAATCAAGCATAAGCTCAAACAAAATATGGGACATTTTGGGTCTGCAAACCCCTCATAGTGGAAGCAGGGAAAAGGAGGCCCCAACCCGAAGAAAAAAGGGCAGAGCAGGGATGGATAGTTGTAGGACAACCAGTCCAAACAACAAACAAAGAAGGACAATGAGAAGACAAATAAAGACACTAGGAAGTACTGTGAGTTCCATAGGAGCCATTGACATAACCTCAATGAAGGCTGCTCAAAGTAGTCATTGGTGGCTGAGGTGAAAGAATTTTAATCAAATGCAGGATTCAAATTTGAGTCAAAACTAGTAAAGGGGATGAATCATTGATGCAGAGCATAGTGCCACCATTTCTACCACCAAAAAGGTCTAGCCTGATGAACCTAATGAACCTGAGGAAGGTGAGTGCCTATTTCATTCATAGATGTGGGTGAAGGGTACTCCGCTGCACTTCATCGTTGATAGCGGTATCCAGAAGAACCTCATATCATCATAAGTCATCAAGCAGTTGGCTTCGTCAACATCAACACACCCGCAACCATACAACATTGGATGGCTCCACTAAGGGAGGGATCTCCATGTCATCTAATAGTGTCACCTGGCCTACGACATCAAGCCCTTCAAATATTAGGTATTATGTGATGTCGCCCCCCTTGAATTTTTTTATGTTCTTTTGGGACAACCTTATTTATTTAAACATCATGCTATATATGAGTCTAGGCCTCATAGTGTTATTATTACTTTGGACATGAAATTATACAGGATACTATAGGTAGTCCTATCTAGCACCATTTCCTTGATCTCTTCCAAGCAATGCAGAAAGGCCATCTCTCAAACCAGGAAGTTTGTCTTCTTCGTGATTCATGCTCAAAGCGAGTGGAGGGTTTTAGCCACATCCATGTCCTCCACGATAGGTCTCTCCACACAACAGAAGCAAGTGGATAAGGTCATGGAAGAATACAAAGGCATCTTCTCCTCATCCACTAGGGTACCTCTACACTTTCATGTCAATCACTCAATCGATATGACCCCTAGTGCACTGCTACCTAATGGGATAGTCTATTGTCACTCTTTGTCATGAAATGAGGAAATCAAGTTCCAGATCCAAAAACTGCTCAAAAAGGGGCACATCCAACCAATCTCATCACCTTGTGGAATCCAAATCATGCTTGTGTAGAACAAATATGGGTCTTGGCGACTTTGCATTGATTATCATGCCCTAAATAAAATCATAGTCAAGAATCGGTACCTGATTCCCGAAATTGATGATCTCCTTGACCATATCAAGGGGGAAAAACACTTTAGTAATATTAATCTAAATTGCAGCTACCACCAGGTTCCAATAGAGAAGACCTATGTATGGAAGACTTCCTTCAAGTCCAAAGAAGGTATTTTTGAATGGTTGTTCATGCCCTTTGGCTTGAAAAATGCCCCATAAAATTTCATGAGAATGATGGACGATATATTACAGCCTTTCACCAATTCTTTTATGGTGGTGTATTTGTATGACATCCTCATCATTAGCAAGAATTGGGCAGAATACTTGCAACACATTCAATAGGTTCTGCACACTCTACAGAAACACAGGCTATATCCAAATTTGGAAAAATGCTCCTTCGACATGAACAGGGTCTAGTACCTAGGTTACATTGTTGATGAGCATGGGGTGCATGTCGATCCAACCAATATCCATATCATATGTTACTGGTCAGCTCCGACCACACTCACTGAGCTTCAAAGCTTCTTATGCCTTGTGAATTTCTATCACAAGTTTATGTTGGGATACTATTCATAAATCTAGATCAGTGGTATCAAAGTGGTCTTCTCCTTATTTTTTTTAGTGCATTACCTTGACGAGGTCAGGGTATAGAGAGTTGGGTCTCAATATTGTTTCTATTGAGGACAACTTCTCTCACACACCCAAGAAACCTTCCATGGCGGGAGAAAAGAAATATGACGGGACAGGAGATCCTTTCAAAGTATTACTCGAGGACTCCCTTGAGCGACAGAGAAATGAGATGGTGGATATATTTTTTCAAATCCTTCAATGGTTATTGACAAGTGACACATCTTCCTTGAGTGGCTGCACCGACCCATTCAAGGTACAAATCAAATTTGATATTCCTATATTTGAAGGTGAGATAAATGCAGATGTTGTAGACAAATGGTTAAATTTGTTAGAAGGGTATTTTTCTGTCCAAAAATTTTTAGATAGAGAAAAGATTACATTTGCGCTCCTTAAGGTCGTCCCCCATGTCAAATATTCATGGGAGAGTTTCTGTGAGAAGAATAAAATAGAGGAATCTCCATTGTTTGCAGTCGCACCCACCTGGGCCTTTTTCAGGGATGTTATTAAAGAAAAAGACTACACCGTTGGAATTTATGATGACTTATATACAAAATGGACCACATTCCTGCAAGAAAGGGACCAAACAGTGCCAGAGTTCACAAATATCTTCCATACCTTGCACACCAAGTTGGGTATCAAAGACTCTAAGAGACACCTGGTGCTCAAGTACCATGGGGGTATGCATAGATGCATCTAGACAAAAATGGAGTTTTTGGATATTTCATCCTTGGGTGTGGCCTATCGATATGCTATCAAAATCAATCATAAGATCAAACAAAGGATGTGACAGTTTGGGTCTACAAACCCCTCACAGTGGAAGCAGGGAAAAGGTGGTCCCAACCCGCAGAAAAAAGGGCAGAGAAAGGATGGATAGTTGCAAGACAACCAGTCCAAACAACAAACAAATAAGGACAATGGTAAGACAAAGAAAGACACTCGGAAGTGGTGGGATTTCCATAAGATCCCCTGACATAACATTGATGAATGTTGCTTAATGTAGTCATTGGTGGCTAAGGTGAAAGCATTTGAATCAGATGCATGATTCGACTTTGAGTCAGAACTAGAAAAGGGGATGAATCATTGATGTAGAACATAGTACCATCATTTCTACCACCACCAAGGTCTAGCCCGATGGACCTGATGAACCAGATGAAGGTGAGTGCCTCTTTCATTCACAAATGTGGGTGAAGGGTACTCCGCTGCACTTCATCATTGATAGAAGTAGTCAGGAGAACCTCATCTCAGCAGAGGTTGTCATGCGGTTTTCTCTATCAACATCACCACACCCACAAACATACACCATTGGATGGCTCCACTAATGGAGGGATCTCCATGTTAGCCAACAGTGTCGCTTGGCCTATGACATCAAGCCCTTCAAAGATGAGGTATTGTGTGATGTCACCCCCCTTGAAGTTTTTGATGTTCTTTTGGGAAAACCTTATTTATTTAAACGTCATGCTATAGATGAGTCTAGGCTCATACTGTTATTATTACTTTGGACAATAATTTATACAGGATACTAGAGGTAGTCCCATCTAGCACCATTTCCTTTATCTCTTCCAAGCAATGCAAGAAGGTCATCTCTCAAACCAAGAAGTTTGTATTATTCATGATTCATGCTCAAAGCGAGTGGAAGGTTGCAGCCACATCCATGACCTCCATGACAGGTCTCTCCATAGAGTAGAAGCAAGTGGATAAGGTCATGGAAGAATACATAGACATCTTCTCCTCACCGACTAGGTACATCTGCACTTTTAGGTCAATCACTCAATCGATCTAACCCCCGGTGCACTACTACCTAATGGTCTAGTCTATCATCACTCTTTGTCATAAAATGAGGAAATCAAGTGTCAGATCCAAGTACTACTCGAAAAGGGGCACATCCACCCAATCATGCTTGTGTAGAAGAAATATGGGTCTTGGCGACTCTGCATTGATTACCGTTCCCTAAATAAAATCACAGTAAAGAACCAATACCTGATTCCCCAAATTGATGATCTCCTTAACTAGCACAAGGGGGACAAATAATTTATTAATATTGATCTAAATTGTGGCTACCACCAGGTCCCAATAGAGCAGACCGATGTATGGAAGACTACCTTCAAGTCCAAAGAAGGTATTTTTGAATGGTTGGTCATGCCCTTTGGCTTGAAAAATGCCCCATAAACTTTCATGAGGATGATGGACAATATCTTGTGGCCTTTAACCAATTATTTTGTGGTGGTGTGTTTGGATGACATCCTCATCTTCAACAAGAATTGGGAAGAACACTTGCAACACATTCAACAGGTTCTGCACAGTCTGCGGAAACAAAAGCTATATGAAAATTTGGAAAAATGCTCCTTCAGCATGAACAGGGTCCAATGCCTAGGCTAAATTGTTGATGAGTATGGGTTGCATGTCGATCCAACCAAGATCCAGATCATTCATGACTGGCCAGCCTTGACCACACTCACTGAGCTTTGAAGCTTCTTATGCCTTGCAAATTTATATCATAGGTTCGCGTTGGGATTCTCCCACCTCCAATGACTTCAAGGATTTATGCAAGGAGGCATGGATAAAGTGGGATATGAGAGTCTCATACAAATTTTAGTAGAATGGGTTTGCAGAGAGAAAGAATCAATCTATCATCGGTTATGCCAAGTCTATGATACATGATCATGAGTTTCCCATGTTTTTGTGGGTTAAGTCATGTAATATGATGATGTGTGTGCAGAACATGAGTCCTCACTAGATATTGTGTGAAAATACTCTAGAGGAGGCATTCTCAGGGGTGAAGACAAATATAGGACATTTGAGGATCTTTGGTTGTCTAGTTTACATCCATGTGTCAGTGGAGAAGAGGATGAAGCTGGAGCCTTTAGGACAGAAGGGTATATTTGTGGGGTACAACGAGACCTCAAAGGATTATAGTATGTTCATTCCAACATAGAGGAATAAAATTGTGAGTAGATATGTGAAGTTCTAAGAGAACTTATCATCCAGGAGTACTCAGGAGTCATTAGCAGTGACAAAGGATAAGGAGAAGTGGGCTCTGAAGGATGAGGCAAAACCAACAGTTTAGACTTCAGGTGAAGAGGATGAGTTAGCCCCTTCCAGCCCTATTAGGAGACCCAGGTGGCTAGTACAGACATTGAGTGATGTTGGTGAGGCTCCTAGGAGTGTGGTCAGAGAGTGCAGGCCTCCGAAGAATTTTTCGAACTATATGGAACTTATGAGTGGCATCATTGATGTTGATCATTCCAGTTTTGAGGAAGAAGCATATCATCAAGTATCATGAGGTTCCATGGTAGAGGTGTACACCTCTATTATAAGAAATAATGTTTGGGATATATTGTCAAGATTGAAGGGGAAGTCAATTGTGAGTTCCAGGTGTCTCTACAAGATCAAGCATGTTGCAAATGGTAGAATAGAGAAGTTCAAGGAGAGGTTTGTGGAAAGAGGGTTCTTCCAAAAAGAGGGAGTGGACTATGAGGAGACATTTTCTCCAGTCTCCAAGTATGCTTCTATTTGATATGTTATTTTTATTGCTTTAGTTATGAAGTGGAGGATACATCACATGGATGTGAAAACATCACTCCTCAATGATATCATTGAGGAGGAAGTATATATAGAGTAACCTCAGGGATTTGAGGTACATGGGAGGGATTCCCATGTGTGTAGGCTTAAGAAAGCCTTGTACAGACTCAAACAGGCACCCAGGGCATGGTACTCCAGGATCGATGGATACTTGTAGAGTATGGGATTTACCAAGAGTGAGGTGGATCCTAACTTGTGCTTCATACTTGTTGGAGAGGATACTCTCATCTTGGTTCTATATGTTGATGATTTATTACTCACAAGTGCAGAGGTGCTTATTGCAGGGTGGAAAGTAGATTTTTCTAGTGAGTTCGATATGAAGGACATTGGCTTGATGCATTATTTATTTGGGTTATAGGTATGGCTGGTATCGAAGAGAGATCTTCCTTAGATAAGGGAAGTATGCAGTAGAGATCTTGAGGAGATTCAGGATGGAGGACTGCAAATCGATGGCCACACCTATGATTACCAGTATGAAGAAGATTGACACTTCATATTCAGAGTTGGTGGATCCCAAGATACATAGGTAGTTGGTAGGGTCCTTGATGTATTTGGTCAACACTAGACCAAATATTTGTGTTGTTGTGAACACATTGTTAAGAGGAAACTCTGTCCATAGCTAGGGGTAAACCAAAACAGACAAAAATGACTGCAAAAACCAACTCTAATCTCAGATATGCTATATAAGAAAATATGCTAACAAGCTAAGATATAGTTCTTACCTCGTCCAAACATTCGATGAAGTCCACTGTTGAGCACTTGAATCAAAACAATACACCTGCAACTTGTCCTCAACAACCAAGAAACACAAGCATATGTTATTAATTTATAAATTTATCACATTCAATAGCATAATCCATCAATAATCATAACAAATATTCCCATGGAATAACAATTCAAATATTTGCAAGACATTAATTGGACAAGAAAAGAGTATTTATATTAAAATGTAATCAGTAGAAGTGAATGAATTACAAACTTCTTTGTCGGCATGGTTTGGAACTGAGAAACTAATTCCCTTCCATCTGGGCCTCCACCACTTCAATCCTCCACCAAAGGCAAGCTCATATAAGAGAGACAATGAGGTTCTCAATCAAGTAGGGAAGAGCTTGGGGGCTGAACAATGTGTTCAGACTTAAAAGGACAAAGGGATGTAGACTCAATATGAAGTGATAATTTCTCCAGAGTAACATTTCTCTCAAAGTTGAATTATTCTCCTCTTTTCCATAGCTCGAATATGGCCCATTTATAGCCTTCAAGTGGAACTGAAGGGCTGATTCGGAACATTTCCAGTATATGGAAGGTCAAGGATCATGGATCCTATGACGTGACATGGAAACCCGACACCATTTTTTTTAATTTTGGGCACAAAACCCGATGTATGTGTCTTGTAGTGGTGCAACCTACGTATACACATGTTGTATCATTGTTAGGGTGTGTATATGTGGAAAAATATTGCTTTTAGCTCTGGGATTTGTAAAAAGGGACTTCAAGTCTTTATAGGGAAATGGAAAAATGACTTCTGAGAAAATTTGCATAGGGTGAGGAAAATATTGCTATAACAGATGCCCCCTAATGTGTGAGGTCATAGGAGTATATGCAATGGCCGAAATAAATTATAATACCCAGAAGTGGAGTAATGGAGACCCAGCTAGAAGAACTAGTTTCTCATTTACAATCTGTACTGACTTTGCACACATGGATGCCAATTTGAATTACACTGCAAATCCATGTGAAAATATACCAAATAGATGTTAATGGCCATGAGTAGGAAATAAAAAGGTGGCTACATGCCAAAGGGTGTCATAGTCACGAACAAGGCCCAATGAAACCATTCTAAAAATCAATCTAAATATGTTTGTATACAATGGAGTACAATCTGATCTCCCATGGTCACTAAAGTCATATAGGTACTGGTCCAATGAAAGATAGCAATAGCTCAGGAAAGTTGTGACTATGAACTGATGTCTTCAAGTCTTCTACATGATCTGCCAAAGGTTCAAGTCTACATCGTGTGAATAAAGGAGTTGAGGTCGAACACAATGAGACTTTGTTTGATTACCGGTCATTAAGGTATATTGTTAACAAATGCGAGACAACCTACCAATAATGAAAGTAGGTATCAAGGCACTGAGTACATTCTTACAAGTGTGAATAAAGGTGTCGGGGTCGAACACTTGAATAATCCATCGATCATGGGACATTGATGTATTCCTAACTGTCGATGGTGGGAGAACCTCCCACTAATGACTCTAAGCCTCTAGGTAATCATAGGACTCTATGTCTCATTTACAGAATAGATGGGTTGAAGTCGATGGAAGGAGACCCACTGAAAGGAGAGCATTAAAGAATCTCTCATCATTCAGCATGCGGTACAAAGCAGGAGCTTGATGATTTGGAGGAAATCGGACGAATAACATGTTCATCAACCAACGACCCTGTGCGTCTTTTGTGTGTGTTGGATGCAAGAGGTACATGAAAAAGACCCTCTAAATAGCAGCCAATAAGGAAAATTGATGATGTAATATCCCTCGGTCGAACCCAATTGTAAATTTTAATGAAAATTCACTTAAGCTGGTGAGTTGTTGGATATCATTTTTGTATGCACCTTTCATGGCATAATGCATGCATATACTGCGCAGTAAAATGATGAAGTGTGCATATTCCAGGATACCACGAGCAATTTTGAGGCTAGGGAGCCTTTGTGTATATGATGTGTTTTATAGGCTGGTGAGCCAGTTATTATAAGCTGGGATGATTAGTTTTTGAATTAGCCAGAGAGCCTAGATGTTAAGGGCCATTGCGAATATTTTTGTATATGTCTCATCATTCATATAAAATGCATCGTTGCATGCAGACCGACCACGATAAAAGAGTATGGGGGACTAAACTCCACTAGTTAGGGAAAGGGTGGGGGCTAAAAGTTAAGGAACAGGGGATAAGCTAGGGAGCTTAAGCCAAAAAAGAATATTATATTAATATTTATTAAAGTATAAAGTATGGATAATTATTTTATCCTAAGTTCTAAACATGGGGACAAGTGGGCCAAAGTAGCTCCCAACATGACAAGTGTCAAGTTGGGGACATGCATACATATTGTTGGGCCTTAGTTCATTTTCTCATTCATTCCTTCCATCATTCAGTCACCTAGTCAATCACTCCATCATCATTCACACAGTCATTGAGTTATCCTTCGTACCTTCATGAATGTACCTGAACCTGTGTCCATAGCCATACCTGTTTGTGTAGCTGGTCATCTTGGGAGCTGGACTGAAGAAGTAGGTTGTCAGGCCTGAGTGATATTGAAGAGATAGGTTGCCAGGCCTGAGTGATATTGAAGAGGCAGGTTGTTAGGCCCGTGATCCATTTCTCTCTGGGTGAGAGAATTGTTGGGAATTAATTTCCTGAAGGTGTTGAACTATAACTACATTGCTCTAAGACTTCCTATCCCGCCTGTTGCTAAATATTGGAAAGGAAGTGGGGCAGTCGAAGGACTGTTGAGCAGAGAAGGGGCACACTTTCTGGGGTGGGAGAGGCATGTGGGGAATGAGGGAATGTAGGTTGTTATTTGAGTTGGCACCTATGACAGAGTCTTTCCTGTTGTATATGAACCATTATCCTGGTTAGGAATCCCTTTATCTGGGTTGAGTTTAGTCCCAGCTTGTCGTTGACCCACTGCCAAGAGTGATGAGAAGTGTGGTCTAAGGTTGGGAGGTTCGTGGAAGGTCTGCACGCAGTTGGTGATATTATTACTAAGATATGTTTCAATTGTGTGATAAGTTTACATGTTGCATTATTATTTACATGTTTATTTTTGTGAGTTTATCTTATGTGTGGTTATAACTGTCGTTATGTTTGTGGGTATTTCTTGTATATATGTTGCATGTATATGTTTATTTTTATTTCAGTATGAATCCATGCATTTATGAAATGTATTTGTCTATTTACGTTTTATATATAATGTTCTGCAAGAGTTCTGTGTGTATATATTTTAATTTCATGCAGTTCAAAAAATTTATGTGGGATAGCTCAATTGGATTCTAGGTATATTACAATATGTTCCACAGAGAGAATGAAAGTGTTCTCTGGTGTATTGTGGCCCGGCCTGGGTGGTCGGGGACGTTACAATATGGTATCAGAGCTTCAGTTTTCAACACTAAGCCTGGATGGGCCGAACAAGTTGAGTTGAAGAAAAATTTCACAGAGGATTTATTTCGAAGTGGCCAAATTTCGAGTTACAGAGTGTCCATGGTAGAAAGTAACAATGGTGCAGAATCAGGAAAAATCCCCGATTTCTGTTGTTAAATTCATGGGAAAATTGAGAAATTAGGCCATGTGGTGAGATATTCTTGATTTCATATCCGTTCTATCAAATTTAGACTTGGAATTAGTCAAATTTGAAGTTACAGTGAAGCCATGACAAATGGAGCGAAATTAGTAAATAAAATTCTCAATTCGTGAATTGATTTTGGGTAAATTCATTCCAGAAATGTCAACCCACAGTGAATTGTTGTTGCATAGGTTGAACTGGTGTTATCGGGGTGAAATTGAATGAACTTCATAGTTGCAGAATGTCTATGGTAAATTGGGGAAAAAGTTAAGCAAAAGCCCCAATTTCTACAACGGAATTCACAAGGAATTGTTGCGCATAAAAATGAATGTGTGCAGGTGGGTGCACCAAAAAGGCATGTTGCGCGGTAAAAAGCTTGTGATATGTAAAAATTGGCACTGTGTGGAAAAATGTTGGTGTGTGGTGCACGCACTAAATTTTGGCACCATGTGAAAGAATGTTAGTGTGCGGGTGCGTGCACTAAATTTTGGCACCACGTGGAAAAATGTTAGTGTGCGGGTGCCCACACTAAATTTTGGCGTCGCGCGGAAAAATGTTAGTTGCACGCACTAAATTTTGGCGTCGTGCAGAAAAATGTTGGTATGCGTGTGCGCATGCTAAATATATCATTGTGCGGTGGGCATACACATAATAAGGTTTGCGCGGTGTGCACACACATAATAATGGCATGCGTGGTGTGCGTAGTATTGGAAGAGCACAGAGAAACTTTGTTGGTGTGCGCGCAATGTGGGTATATGTTGTCGCGCGACAGTTTAGTTAATGATCCACGCAGACTATTGGTGCGTGGTGGAGGCATACTAAACTTTGGCATGGTGAAGCATATAGAGTGAAATGCGCATGGAATATCAGTGTGCGATACAAAAATTGTGCGCAATGGGTAATAGTGCAAGAACCAAAGTTGTGCACGGTGGATATTGGTGCGTGACACAAAAGTAGTGCGGACTAGTTATTGGCGCGACAGAGAAAGTGATGCACAATGGTTATAGGTGAAAGGAGCACGATTTACCTTGTGGTGTTGCTGCGAATGGTAAATATGGGTGTACAGGTTGAAATTTGTGCATGAGAAGTCATTTTGATGGTGAACAACAACAAAAAACTAGTGAATTTCCGTGACATTTTATATTGTTCGAACATCATGTTTTTGCAGCATGTTTTTGAGGACCTTAATAACATTTTTAGCTACTCAAAAACCACAAGAACAAAGTGTGCCAAGGCACACTATGTCTTTGCAGCTCAAATAAAATATCTTGGAGAGAGATTTCTAATGGTGTAAACCGTTCATCAAATGGAGCTTTTATGAGAAAGTTACAACACAAACAGTGGAGGGTAAATTTTAAGACCCAGCTAACTTCAAAGAGCCATAACTTTCTACTCTGAAATCAGATTGAGGTGCAGAAGAAGTCAATAAAAAGATATTGAACCATAGAATATAGTCCCAAAAATGAATTAAATTTTTGGGCTTGTTAAAGATGTTTAATATGGAAAAGAAGGTACATGTAGCCTTCCAGACCAAAAACACGAACTGGCCTAGAACTTCAGCAAGCTATAACTGGCAGCCCAGAACCCAGAAAAAGGTGAAACTTGGAAAGAGTGTCCATAAGATGTATATGAAGAAAACCAATTGAGATCCTACAAAAAATCTAATGGAGTAGGTGCAAAAATGCATAAGTACAACGCAAAGTTGCGCCAAGTTCAAAAATGAACAGAAAAATTAATGGGAAATTTCAAATAACCATAACTTTCTGCTTCAGACTTGGAATTGAGCATGGGAGTAGGCATTAGAAAGGTATTGGACAGAAGAATATAATTATCCACCCATAAAATTGATCTGGGCACTCAATTTTTCAAGAAATCAGAAGAAATACCTTTGATATATTATTGAACCAAAATGGTTCATATTTTTCATGAATTGTTGAAACAGTTAGCTTGATAAAGTTTTGTTGGCTGCACATTTTGTAGTGTTAACAACAACTAGATCAGATCAGGATCAATAGAAATTCCATAGTAATGGAAGAGGCATAGGGTACTTACAGTTAGGGATATGAAATCAGAGGGATGGATTTCCATTTTGGCATTGAAGGAACAAACTCCAATTGATATGGAGAAGGAAGGGATGAAAACATGAATATGGTAGAGACCATTAAAAATTTGTAGAGGGATGTCCAAATCCATAAAGATGACGATGAAAGGCTTATGAGAGCTAAGGAGTAGTAGGATGACTTCAACATGAATTTAATTTAGATCTTGAACATAATAGAAAATAAATTGGATAAGAAGAGTGGCTCAAGCTAATTAGGAAGTCACAGGCCTCCTGATGAGAAAAGAAGAACAAGTGTTAGAAGACATCGTCATCACTCCCCGAGGAATTCCCATAAGAGGGAACATAGCATCTCAATTCCATCCCCTATTATGAAGCATAAGGGGTCTGGGGTGGAAAAGCTATGAGGAGAAATGAATAAAATCAAACTTCCTACATTTGAATGTGAGCACAAGAAGGATGAAGATGCAGAGACATGGTTGTTGGGCATGAGAAAGTATTTTCAATTGCATAATTATTCTTCTCATGCAGAAGGTAGAATTTCCATATATCAACTCAAGGGAAAGACATCCATGTGGTGGGATCAACTTGTGTAGGTGTAGCACATTAAAGAGAAAAGTGTTACTTGGAGGGAATTCAAGAAGTATTTTGAGAAGAAATACTTGAATAAGAGATACTATGACAATAAAATGAAAGAGTTCTTTGAACTCAAGCTTGGGAGTATGAAAATATATGAATATGAACTACTGAAGTATGTCTCTTTCATCAAGGATGATACAGTTAAGATTAAAAGGTATTTCAGTGGATTGCCATCATTTATCAGTGAAAAAATACAGTATGATGATCCCAAGACATTGGAGGAGACCATAAGGAGAGCTAAATTCCTTTATGATCAGCAAAAAGCAAGGCCAACTTTCCAAAAATCTTGGAAAGACAAAACGAAATTCAAGATGGACCAGAGGAAGAAGAGATCTAAGCCACCATTCTTCAAAAATAATACTTAGGGACAACCAACTTCTAGAGAACCCAGAATGATTGAGACAGGGAGCCAAAGGCCAAGGAAACCACCTATTCAATGTTGGGGTTGCAAAGGAGATCATATGTTCAGAGATTGTCCTCACAGAGGTGAAAAAGTTAGGACTGTTCACAAGGTACATCAAGTTGAAACAATAGAGGACATGGGAAAAAATGTACCAAGGATCTATACAGCCCTGGACAACAAGCAAGTAGAGTATCAGTCACATATGATTGAAGTGGAAGGTATGATCAACAACCAAATCATTGCTATTTTAATTGATTTAGGAGCTAGTCATAGTTATATCGATCGTAATATGGTGGAAAGTTTGCATTTGCCAAGAAGCAAGCATGGAAAATCTTGGTTGGTGCAGCTGGCTACCGGAGCCAAAAGAAAAGTTAATGAAATGGTTAAGTCATGTATTATGGACATGAATGGACTAAACACCAGGGAATATTTGAACATATTTCCTTTAGGTTCTTATGAATTTCTAATCGGGATGGATTGGTTGGACTAGCATCATGCTATCCTAGACTGTCATAATAAGGCATTTACTTGTTTGGATGAGGAAGGGAACCTAAGGAGAGTGCAGGGAATTCCCAAGGCAGTAACCATCAGAGAAATTTCAGCATTGCAGCTGAAAAAATGTTACAAAAAAGGGTGTCAATTATTTACAACTCATATGGAAGAGACACCTAATGATAAGGTTCCAAATTTGGAAGATCATGTAGTCCTAAAAGAGTTTGAAGATGTGTTCAATGAGGTACCAGGACTACCCCCAAAGAGAGATATTGATTTATCTATAAATGTAATGCCTGGAGTAGCTCCAGTGTCAAGGACTCCTTACAAAATGAGTACACTAGAGCTGAAGGAGTTGCAAATGCATCTTGAAGAACTTCTGAAGATGGGGTATATAATCCCAAGTGTGTCACCTTGGGGTGCCCCAATATTGTTCGTAAAGAAGAAAGATGGGACATTAAGAATGTGCATTGATTTTAGACAGTTGAATAAAGTGATTGTAAAGAAGAAGTATCCTTTGCCAAGGATTGATGATCTCTTTGATCAATTGAAAGATGCAAAGATATTTTCAAAGATAGATCTCAGATCAGGATACCATTAGGTAAGGATTAAAGAGGAAGATATCATCAAGACTGCCTTTAGGACAAGGTATGGTCATTATGAGTTCACAGTGGTGCGATTTGGGTTGTCAAATGCAGCCGTTATTTTCATGTGCTTAATGAATGGTGTTTTCCGAGAATATTTAGACAAGTTTGTCATTGTATTTTTGGATGACATTCTTATATATTCTAAGTCAGAAGAATATCATGAGAATCATTTGAGAATGGTGTTGCAAGTATTAAGGGAGCATCATTTGTATGCCAAGTTGAGAAAGTGCTCATTTTATCAGAAGCAAATTCATTATTTGGGACATATCATCTCAAAGGATGGGATAGCAGTGGATCCTGAGAAGATAGAAGCCATTAGAGAATGGTCAGCGCCAAAGAATGTGATATAGGTCAGATCATTCATGGGCCTTGCAGGCTACTATATGAGATTTATTGAAGGATTCTTAAAGATTGCACACCCAATCACTTCCTTACAAAAGAAGGGTGTGAAGTTTCAGTGGACATTGGATTGTGAAAAGAGTTTCCAACACTTGAAACAATTATTAACAAGTGCTCCAATACTAAGGATTGCAGACCCAATTGATGACTTCATTGTATGCACAGATGCATGTAAGGAATGACTTGGTGGAGTCCTCAATCAAAATGGGTTTGTTCTATGTTATGAATCAAGGAAGTTGAAGGAGCATGAAATACACTATGCCACTCATGATTCGGAGTCGGAAACCATAGTGCATGCCTTGAGGAAATGGAGACACTACCTCATGGGAAAAAGATTTGAACCGAGGATAGACCATAATGGTATGAAATATTTATTTGATCAACCAGCTTTAAATTCTAGGCAAAGCAGATGGTTAGAATTTCTAGGTGAATATGACTTTGATATAAATCATATCAAGGGGAAAGAGAACAAAGTGGTTGACACACTCAGCAGAAGAGTGCATGAGATACATGCTACAACCATTATCATGTACCAATCATATTTGAAACACAGATTTATAGAGGCTGCAAATTTGGATTTGCAATACAAGGAATTAGTGGAAAAATTACAGCAAGGTAATTTGCAACAGAAAATTGAAGAATACAAGCTAGATAATGATGAAATTCTCATGTACATGGGAAGAATTTATGTACCAAATTCCCAGGAATTGAAAAATATGATATTAGGATAAATGCATAATGTACCTTATGCTGGGCACCCAGGTTATCAGAAAACTATTGCAGCTTTCAAAATCCAATATTATTGGCCAGGCATGAAGAAAGTGGTTGCTTATTTTATTTCCAAATGTTTGGAATGTCAAAAGGTAAAAGTTGAGCATATCCACCCAACTAGTTTGCTACATCCATTACCCATTCCCGAGTGGAAGTGCGAAGTGGTAACCATGGATTTCATCACCAAACTACCCATAACAAACAATCAACATGATTCTATCATAGTAGTGGTGGATAAGCTTACTAAGGTTGCCCATTTTATTCCAGTTAAGCTCACTCACAAGGCAACCAACATAGTTGATGTTTATATGAAAGAAATTAGTAGATTACATGGCATACCCAAGACAATTGTGTTTGACAGAGATCCAAAATTTACCTAAAATTTTTGGAAAGGATTATTTAATGGATTAGGAACAAATTTGAATTTTAGCACAGCTTATCATCCATAATCAGATGGGAAAACAGAGAGGGTGAATCAAGTGATTGAGGATATGTTGAGAATGTATGTGATGGATAAGCCATCAAAATGGGAAGACTACCTACACTTGGTAGAGTTTGCTTATAACAATGTGTACCAAACATCTCTAAAGATGAGCCCATTTGAGGCACTTTATGGTAGAAAGTGAAACACACTGGTAAGTTGGGATAACCCAGTAGATAGAGTAGTGGTTGGGCCATATTTGCTCAGGGAAATGGAGGAGAAAATGATAAGAATAAAGAAAAAATTTAAAGGCTGCCCAAGACAGGCAGAAAAGCTATGCTGATAAGGGAAGAACTCACAGGGAATTTAAAGTGGGAGACCATGTATTTTTGAAAGTGAAAGCCAACAGAAGTTCCCTGAAGTTGGGAAATTGTTCAAAGTTGGTAGCTCGCTATTGTGGGCCATTTGAAATCCTAGAGAGGATTGGTCTAGTAGCTTATATGATTGCATTGCCTGCATCTATGTTTGTTCATAATGTATTCCATGTATCATTGCTAAAGAAATATATACCTGATGCTAATCATGTTATTGATTGGAATGTGATTTAGGTGGAGCAAGAAGGCGCTTTCCAAGTGCATCTGGTACGCATTCTGGACCGAAAAATCAAACAGCTCCAAAATTGAGCCATAGGGCTTGTAAAGGTCCAATGGACCTGGTATGGTCCTGAGGACGCTACTTGGGATCATGAGGATGCAATGCAGGAAGAATACCCACATCTTTTTGAGGATTTTTGAATTTTTTTTTGTATATGTGTACATGATCCACTAAGGACAGTGCATAAATAAGGGGAGGGGATTGTAATATCCCTCGACTGAACCCAATTGTAAATGTAAATGAAAATGTACTTAAGCTGGTGATTTGTTGGATATCATTTTTGTGTGCACCTTTCATGGCATAGTGCATGCATGTACGACGCAATAAAATGATGAAGTGTGCATATTCCAAGATACCATGCGCAACAACTTAAGTGTGTGCAATTTTGAGGCCAGGGAGCCTTTGTGTATATGTTGTGTTTTATAGGCTGGTGAGCCATTTATTATAAGTTGGGATGCTTATGTTTTGAATTAGGCCAGAGAGCCTAGATGTTAAAGTCCAGTGTGCCTATTTTTGTATATGTCTCATCATTAGTATAAAATACATCATTGCATGTAGATCGACCATGATAAAAGCATACGGGGGACTAAACTCCATTAGTTAGGGAAAGGTGGGGGCTAAAAGTTAAGAAAAAGGGGCTAAGATAGGAAGCTTAAGGCAAAAAGGAATATTATATTAATATTTCTTAAAGTATAAAGTATGGATAATTATTTTATCCTAAGTTTTAAAGATGGGGACAAGTGGGCCAAAGTAGCTCCCAACATGACAAGTGTCAAGTTGGGGACATGCATACATATTGTTGGGCCTTAGTTCATTTTTGCATTCATTCCTTCCATCATTCAGTCATCCAGTCAAGCACTCCATCATCATTCACACACTCATTGAGCTATCCTTCATACCTTCATGAATGTACCTAAACCTATGTCCATAGCCATACCTGTTTGTGTAGCTGGTCAGCTTGGGAGCTGGACTAAAGAAGCGGGTTGTCAGGCCCGAGTGATATTGAAGAGGCAGGTTCTCAGGCCCGTGATCCATTTCTCTCTAGGTGAGAGAATTGCTAGGAATTGATTTCGTGCTGAACTGCAGCTACAGTGCTCTGAGACTTCCTGTCCGGCTTGTTGCTAAAGACCGGAAAGGAACCGGGGCAGCCAAAGGACTGTTGAGCAGAGAAGGGGCCCACTTCCTGGAGTGGGATAGGCATGTGGGGAATGAGGGAATGTAGGATATTAGTTGAGTTGGAACCTGTGACAGAGTCTTTCCTGTTGTATATGAACCATTATCCTGGTTAGGAATCCCTTTACCCGGGTGGAGTTTAGTCCCAGCTCGGGGGTGACCCACTATTGAGAGTGATGAGCAATGTGGTCTAAGTCTGGGAGGTTCATGGAAGGTCTACACATATTTGGTGATATTCTTACTAAGATAAGTGTCAACTATGTGATAAATTTACATGCTGCATTATTATTTACGTGTTTATTTTTGTGAGTTTATCGTATGTGTGGTTATAACTGTCGTTATATTTGTGGGTATTACTTGTATACGTTGCATGTATATGTTTTCTATTATTTCAATATGAATCCATGCATTTACGAAATGTATTTTCCTATTTACATTTTATATACAATGTTCCGCAAGAGTTCTGTGTGTATATATTTTAATTGCATGCAGTTCAAAAAATTTATGTGGCATAGCTCAGTTGGATTCTGGGTATGTTACTGTATGTTCTGCAGAGAGAATGAAATCATTCTCTGGTGTATCGTGGCTCAGCATGGGTGGTCGTGGATGTTACAGATGACAAAGGCAAGGAAACCACCAATAAGATTAATGGAATCCAAGACACTCCATGAATCCCAATGTGTGAATAGATTTCTTGTCCTCGAACATAAGGGAAACTCCGCAGTCAACGACCAATGATGAAATTTTGACTTTCGGGTTCAAGATTACCTACCAATGATGAAAGTAGGACTAGAGTGCACAATAGGACTACCGATTCATGTAATTTTGAGACACTCTGAGGGTATCTCCTACATACAAAGTCAAGAGTTCTGAGGAGTGTTGGACACAGGTTGATAGACATCATTTGAACAAGAGCATGAGACATATGGAAGACTATGGAAGCATAGAATCAATGATGAAACTTTGTGATGCAGGAGGCACCAATCAAAACTCTCCATATGGACTGGAAGAGTAACCAGTCAGGGGAGTGAACTCTCAGTAATGAGCTTAGCTTCCTAAGGTCATGATAAATCCAAAATTTTGATGAAATTTGGACTCAAAAATTTGTGCTTTGTTCAAAGGCAACACAACTACTGCCAATAGAAGATAATACTCTTTTCCCACCCGTATTTTTTTGTTTTTTCATAGTCAAATGAATGCTATGATATAGAGGAGGAAACAAGTGTAGCAAGAAAGAAATCTAGTTCCATATGTGGAACATACCTATGCTCAATGTAAGGAGGTGCATGCGGGATATGGACACTCGGTGGAATGTTTCCTCTTTGGTATAGAGTGTCAAGCTACAAAGGATATAAAAAAGGCTTTTCTTGGCTAATGATGCAAAATGCTAAGGTGAAAGGCTTATAACACAAATGAGAGAATCACCAATAGGCTCAATACTGCAAGTAAGAGAATGGGATACAATTACAAGTTAACATCAAAAAATGTCCTTTTTCATAAATTTAGTCCCTTAGGCCCGAAAACGTATTAAACAATACCCAGGAGAACTCTTCTAGCCACTAGTGACTAGAGTATTCCGTTTTCGAAATTAGTCTACTTGGTCTGAAAAAGGGTTAAACTTACACCAAATATATGTCCTTTCAGATCCAATTAAAGAGTGTGAAGGAGACAAGTTCACTCGACAATATTTTCTCTTTTTGAGAGAGTCAGAAAAGAGATTAAACAAGACTTAGGGATGTTTTTCTAAGCATCATATGATGGGGGAGGCCAAGTCTCCCATGCAGGACTTCTATCAAAAGTCAACAACTCACAGATAGTTGACACAAGCTTGGGAAAACCCAAAGCTTTCTAAGTCAAGGAGGATAAAATACTTGCAGAGGTTACCCTATCTACAATATATCGAAGAATTCCCCTTATCTGGAAGGGTGTAGACGAAGGAAGTCGAGGCTCTACAAGATCATTCCAATCAAAGGAAACCACCCTAGGACTTGGAGGGTGTAACATCCCTGGCCACCTAGGCTGGGTCATGCTACTCCAGAGAACGCTTTCTTTCTCTCTACGGAACATACAGTAACATACCCAGCATCCAATTGAGCTATGCCACATAAATGTTTCGAACTGCATGTAATTAAAACATATACACACAGAACTCTTACAGAAATATATATATAAAGCATAACAAACAAATACATATGTAACTACATAGATTCATATAGAAATGACAGTAAACATATACATGCAACATATATAGGAAATACCCATAAATATACAGACAGTTATAACCACACATAGGATAAACCCATAAAAATAAACACGCAAATAATAATGTAGCATGTAAATTTATCACACAATTGATACTTATCTTGGTAAGAATATCACCAATTGTGTGCAGACCTTCCATGAACCTCCCAGCTTTAGACCACATTGCTCATCACTCTCAGCAGTGGGTCACCCCTGAGCTGGGACTAAACTCCACCCCGGTAAAGGGATTCCTAACCAAGCTAATGGCTCATAGACAACAGGAAAGACTCTGTTACAGGTGCCAAATCAAATTAACAACCTATAGTCCCTCATTCCCCACATGCCTATCCCACCCCAGGTAGTGTGTCCCTTCTATGCTTAACGTTCCTTCTGTTAGTGACAAAAAATGCACTGGTATTTTTTATGAACATCCTTATTACTCGCTACTTGATCTATCGTTCGCTTAGGTATTTTGGCCAGTATTAGAGTCTCAATTCTTCATCAAGCCTTGAATAATCTCCTATTAATATTTTTTCCTAAGATTTCTTTGGATTTTCCATCTTGACTTGCATTCCAAAAGCCTTGTTATTAGAACTTAAACCTTAGTTTCTAGATCTTTTTATATTTACAAATAAAAATATACATTTTTATTTTGTAAATTTTATCCAAAATGTGGTGTGTGCGCACAAATGACCTAGGTCTGACTTAAATCATAATAGACTTTGCCAAATTCCATATCCATGAATATGCCTATGTTTACATACGAATACACTTGGAATCTCTAAATCCAAACCCCAAGTCCACATGTCAAGCGTAGTCAACACATAAGTCACCAAATCCAAGCACAAGAACCAAACCTTAACATGTTGCCAAAACAGTAACCAATAAAATGTATCCTATTGAATCTTGCGAGGCATTGTTAAGATGGATTTTATCTTCTTTGTCTGGTAAATTTTGTGTAAATGCATTGGCATTCAGGTTTTACATGCATTGATGCATCTAGGATAACTCTCATAGCAGTTATTACAGGTTGTAAAACTATTTTGCAAAATATGCCTAATTCACAAGCTAAGCCATAGGTCAAGATATGAGTCAATCCATTTGTTAAATCTTGAGTCAAGTCACAAATCATCAAACCCAATACATAATCCATAAGTTAACATCAAAGCCTAGTGCAAATGCAGAGACACATGTCAAGTCAACAAGTCAGGTGCAAGCGTTGAGTTCATTTATTCAGATCGCAGGGTATATATTCTTGCAAGATATCTAGATATCGTGTCCTCTACATGTGCAAAAGGTGTTAATTGTTGGCTCTAAAAAATGGAAGGTCGTATCATATTAGCACGCCAAGCAGACAGACAAGTTGTTGTTGCCAAGATACGGGTGTGTAGAGTTTGCATATGCTCAAAAGGCTCTTGACTTAAGTTTCAGTGTGTATTCAAAATGGTGGAGGATGTTGAGTTTGATGCCATTTCTCATCTGAATGATATCTACACTATGCTCATGTAGATTTCCTGGAAGGTAAAAAATACAGATAGAAACCAAGATTATTTCATAGATGTAGCTGACAGAAGTATGCAATCTGATGTGCTCATTTATGATTTCTCGATCTGCGGGTATTACATAAGCATAGCTCCGGATTTGTCCACTTCAATGGAATCATAAGCATAGCTCCAGATTTGTCCTTGATTCCCTCATCGCTTGTAAGATCTCGATCCCCCATCGGTATTTCATGTGGTCGTTCAAGCTGATTTAGAAGGAACCCATAGCTTTTTGATGTGCTCGTTCAAACTAATATAGGAGGCCCCCCCAAACAGTAACAGTCATTTTATCTATGATGCCTTTTAACGTCGGATGGTCATAGATAATTGAAGGTTGAAAGGCCTAAGTCTCAGGATTTTTTAGAACCCCAAGCATAGCATCAGAAAGCTTCATAATTTCACAGAGTACATGGATATCCAAGGTTAAATAATTTCACCAATTTCCCAAAGGCACGTTCTATATGGCTACCATGACATAAATATCCAGCACAAGTTGCAGAGGCATCATGCTGACAAACTGACCACTAGAAGTTACAATGGCATGGGTTTGGAGCTTAAAGAATTAAAAATTCAGCAACCTCAAGGGCAACTGTCCTATGGTGGAGGAAAAAGAGAGAATAATTTATATCAGAATTATAAGAATAGAACTGGATGGGACCAATATTGTGGTTTATGCTCTTGGTGGTCTTTCAATTGAAGATAACAATGGACTCAACTCCATTCTATTTTTCAAACATTGCCATTTGTGTTTTCTTCACTCTATCTACAAGTACTTGCGTGGTTTTTCCTTCAGAAGCATCCACCCATATTGTGGTCCTGATAGACTATCCAGGAGTGAATGCACCATTCAGGAAATATATCAAGCAACATTTTGCTGGAAGAAGCAACTATGGTAAACATTGGCCATCCATTGATTGATAAAATCTGTCATATGCCTCATAAAGAGGCAAGAACAAAACTTAGAGTTGAATTATTGTCAAAGCAGTGCTTGTTGTTACAGATTTGGAAAGAAATAATACATTGGCTCATTAATCATTTTGTTGCCAAAGGAAGATATGGAGCAAATTGAAGAAGACAATAAAAGAATTTGGTTCAAATTCTAAAAGAATAGATGGCAGCCATGGAGGTAGAGTATACCCATTTTGAAGATTTTGTTTTGGCCAAAGTAGAGCTTTCACCAGCACAGGAGGCACAGTTATAACCAATTAGTTGTTGAAAAACAGAGCTTTCATCGACTAATTACAAATTCTAAGGCAAAATAGCTGATGAAACTGCAGAGAAAGAATTTTGAAGATTCGAGCTCGAACAGAGCGATTTTTGGGTGATTTAAAAGATAAGAGGGCATCAATAATCACCAAATCATGAAATATTCAACTTCAAAGATTCGTGGAGATATAGGATATGAATGCTTAAATGGTCAACTAAAACTTTGTTCACAGCTGGTGAAAGATTTCAGCTACTGAAGACATGTGTCATTACATCAGAGACACATCAGAAGCACATCAATGATTAAGACCAGATGTCAAAGACCTTTTTGAAGACAGTTCAATCCATAAGTAACTAGATTTGGCTTAGCTTATTGCATTCAATTTGTACTCTGTTTTTCTATAATTAGAAATTCAGATCCAAATTTTCAGGATCTGAGATCTATTGTAAAAGATATAAATACCTATCATTTTGATAGAGGAGGGGTTTGATTCTAGATACATAAATATACTATATTATAAACAGGCTTTTTGATATGATAATACAAATCACAGTTTTCTCTCTCTATTGATATCAGATTCTCATCTTTCCTTCTATACTCTTATTCAGGTTGTTTTAACTGCAAAATGACTGTCATCTCATCGGTCAGTTCATAACTTTCTTAATAGTTTCTTTTCATTGTTTATTTGAGCCTACATTTTGTATTTGGTTTATAAGCATTGTTTTCTAACCCACTTAAAGGCCATCATCTGATTATTGATCCTTGAGAGCGTTGGTTCATTTGATTCACATTTTGACTGTCTGAATACCATACTATAATTGAGTTATCCCATTGATCCACACATACAAAATAAAAACAAGTTTACCTTAAGTTACCAAGCATCTTTGATCTACAACCTCAAAGAGTTTCTTGGAGTGATAACACCTTCGGCTGCCCTACTTCCTTTCTGGGCTTCAGCAACAGGCCGGACAGGAAGTCTCAGAGCCTTGTAGCTTCAGTTTATCACCTTCAAGAATCAATTCCCAACAATTTTTTCACTCAAAGAGGAATTTCTCACGGGCCTGAAAACCCGCCTCTTCAATATCCCATGGGCCTAACAAACCGCTTCTTCAGTCCATCTCCCAAGCTAACCAGCTACACAAACACGTATGGCTATGGATACAGGTTTAGGTACAGTGACATGAAGTATGGAGGATAGTTGGCTGTGTGAGTGAATGGTCCTGATATGGATGAATGGATGACTGAATGATGGAAGGAATGAATGGAAAGAACAATGAGAAATGAACTAAGTCCAAACAATATGCATGCATGTACCCCACTTGACACTTGTCATGTTGGGAGCTACTTTGGCCTACTTGTCCCCAACTTTATAACTTAGGATAAAATAATTATCCATACTTTATACTTTAAGAAATATTAATATAATATTCCTTTTTGGCTTAAGCTCCCTAGCTTAGCCCCTTTTCCTTAAATTTTAGCCCCACCCTTTCCCTAACTAGTGGAGTTTAGTCCCCCATACTCTTTTTGTTAAGCCCTAATATTGGCTCATTACCCCTTAATTGGGGCATATTATATTAGTAATGTTACTTTATTTATGCCGGATTTAGGCCATTAATTGTAATTATACCTTCTAGTCTCCTATATATACCAAGGAGACATTTTCATTTTGAATCATCTTGTACTTGAACATTTAAGTGGGGTAAAAGGAGGTTGCCCCCTCAAAGAGGATTATCTGAAATTATCTCTTTTTCAAGGCATGGAGTACTTTTTCAGAGGTTTTTCTATGCTATATTGGTATTTGGTTATTAACATATGGTATTAGAGCTCAAGGTCTTGGGGTTTCGCTGCTACATCTGAGACACCTTGGAATTTTCGCTATAACTTTTTTTCTACAATGTTTCAGAAGGAACGGCTTGGAGGATATTTAGAAAATGAATCATGGTATGTTGGGTTCAAAATTCATCTCCTGAGGTCTTATACTTTCAGAGATACAACCTTTACAAGATAGGGTTCTGGAATCATCCTGAACTGAGTCATTGCGGAATTTTCTCTATAAATTTTTTTTTGTAATGTTTCAGACCCTGAAATATGGAGGATATTTATAGACATTAGTAAGTTATATTTGGAAAAATGTTTAGCTTCTGGGTCATCTTAAATTTGTAGATACACCCTGTGTAAGATAGGGTATCTGACTAGTCCTATTGGCTAGTCTCAAGAAGGTGTTCCAGGTAAAACAATCATAACTTCT